>JAQIXI010000192.1:0-30917 GCA_034700165.1 Galumnidae sp. Gr-Ori-00277 | reverse complement strand
AGAGAGGCTGAAAACTCTATACAAACATTGGACTTAAATGTCAATCGTTTTGTCTATTTTCCTAAAAGCAAAGAATAAAACAACACAAAAAATAACATGGTGAATTCAAGGTCGACATAAACCCTTTGTAAAAAACATACAGTAATGCAAAATAAATTGACAAAAGAGTAGAATAAAGGATATATTTTGAGCCAAATGTCAAAAAATATCCCACTTTTCAGGTATTGAAAGTTGTGTTTTGTGTCGATAGAGTCCACAATTTTTTTTTTGATCCAATCGGTGGACATTTTGCGTGAAGTTTTTGTAGTTATTTAAAGACAAGTCATGGATAAAAACACTTCAATATTTCAAATAAAGTGATTCGGTTTATATCTTGCGGTCACACAAACAGACAATCATTTATTTGTCTGAAATGTTCGCAAATTTTGACAAAAAAAATCATTTTTTATAAATATAGTGAATAATAAATGATATTCAGATCAGAAATTAAATGAACTGTCACTCCATTATTATATACTTTTAATTAAACCTCAAAACCAATGAAAGTGATGTCTAACTCTGATATGAGTCCATTCATTTGCAGTACTTTATTAAAGATTAGGACTAAATGTTGAAACAAACCATTATTTTATAATTATAACTATTATAAAAAACTAATCTTTGATCATCTTTCCTTAATCGCCATTCAACTTATCTATAAGGTTATTTGTTCCGGTAATTTTTGAAAATAACTTGTATGCGACCAGTTGTAAGCTAGGACAATGTTTTTTCTTTTATTGAAATAATGGCAAATAATAATCTTTTATTTTGTCTTTTATTTCAATACTAGAAATCATTTGTTGAGATTTGATCCGAGATTTCAACTAAAATATTGAAAACTTTAAAGAAAAACAGTCTTAACTCAAAATTGGAATTTATTTGAATTGAAAATTCAAAGAATCAGATATTTATATAATGAATTATTTAAAATAGAAACATACAAGGTAATCCGAAATTGCAAAATTGACAAATTGCATTGGATTCAGCTTATCTATCAAAAATTAAAGTTATTTTCATTTGGTTGATATCGTGGTCATCACAAAATGAGATCAAATAATAGTTATTGATTTTAGATCAAAAAATTGTATTTTCAATACATTTATTTTGGAGATCGACTCAAATCTATTAGACTTAAGAAGAGTCAAGAATTTGGACGCTTTCAAACTTATATCTGTGATCTCAGAATTTTAAGTATTCCTTTGAGAACCTGATATTCGGGTCAAAGAGAACGGTATGTCTTTGTCTATAAGTCATACTCTTCTTCTTCCTTTCCATTGATTCAAAACGAAACGCATTTATAGTTAAGTATTAGTAAGTCTTTCAAAAATTTCTATAAACTATCCTATTATTGGTCACTCGATTCGGACTTTTTTTTAAATCGATTTACTTTTCATAAATCATTTGATTCTTAAAACGATTTCTCCAAAAAAAAGTCAAATTTTATGAGCGAACTATCATTTATAACGATTTTCTATAAAAACCTCATTTTAAGATTTTCTTGATTTCAATAAAACTTTACTAAAATCTAAAGATCCAAAAATTTATAAGTAATTTATAGTCGAGCACATTCTAAACATTTTATAAATTAAAAAGAGCATCTCAAAAAAAGGTCATTAGGTAACTATAGTAATCAAGTGCATTTTATATGAAGTAAATTAAAACATAATAGCACTGGAAAATCACTATTAATAATATTAATAATATTTTGTTGTAAACAATATTTTGATGTTTAAAAAAATGTTTTGATAATAACATGAAAGCTATCAATACTTTTAAAAGCATTTGTTTTATTAATAATAATTTCCCAAATTTATAGCTTAGAGTTCTTTGTTTTTGACATTACATGTCATCAAACTTATGGTAAAAATATTATTCAAATAATCTTGTTTACTTAAAATAGCCATAATTTATATTAGCTTTTCTATTGCTTTTAGATTTTCCTAGATAAATATCATAATCTTTATTTCCAATGAATTATTTTTATTTTAGAAACTTTTTATGAGAAATATATCAAAACATTTCAATTGAAAAACAATTTTTTTTCCTTTTGTTGCAATAAATCTATTTTGAGTTATAAAATATTGTTAGCGAACTGTCATATATTCAAAGCTAATAATTAGCACTTTATCTATTATATAAAAGTTATCCAGCAAACTATTATTGTCTGTGGAATAGAGATCATAGATATATATAAGAATAAGTGAAAAGAATTGAATCAATCAGAAATGGAAAGGGAATGCATTCTTGCAATCAAACCAATGTAGAGTTATTTCTTCAAAATTGCTTTTGTTTTCACATCATTTTTAGCCGTCAGTTCCTATGAGTTGCCAATAAAACTACAAACTTTTGTGGATGAGTTTAAAATTGATTTTTTTTTCCGAAGGCAAACAAAAACAAATTGAATGTAAAGAATCCCCGAAAATCACATTCGATTGTATTGTAAGCAAAAGTGAATTCGTTTATTCGTTTATTTTTCTTGTAATCCATTTCTTAAGTCTCGGCAAAAGTTTTTAGTTATTTCTGTTTTCAATCAAATTCTTACTTCAATTCTTGTGTTTCAAAGGGATAACAGAAAAATTGGAAAATATTTGGATTTATATATAAATTTAGCCGAAACTAAATGAAGTCCTAATCGTAAAAAATTGGTTTTCCGGTTAAGCGCTAAACATATAAACATAGACTATAGTGAAGACCAAACTGAGTTCATCCAATTTATTGCTCGATATCATAGACTTTCCATCGATTTTCTTGTTTTCTATTGTATTGTTTTGCCAAATAGAATGGGTCAGACCATTTTCAAATGAGCTTGTTAAGTATCAATGCTACTAGAAAATTGTGCCCCTCCTCAACTTAAAAGCATTTGAAATTATATTTAGAAGACATCCATATCTGAAACTACTTTAGATAACTCGTTAAAATAAACTTTGAAAGAGAGGGTAATCTTGCAAACACCTGCTTTTTCCAGCTCTTGAATATCGGATGCAATCGCAGCAGAAATAGTTTATATATCTATTCATTTGATTTGAGATCACTTCAAGTGATCCAGAATTTGAGTCAACTCTTCAGAAGAGATTCGTATAAAATTCGATATCAACAGAAAATATTTTGCATTTTATTAATTGTTAATATCATATATATTACTGTTATTAAAGTCAAATAACATTTCAATTCCCCTTTAATTTTATGTCAATTCCTATGAAATATTCACTCAAAACAGTCGACTATTTATTTATTGTTCGTTTTGTCTCTTAATTACAGATTTTTAAAGACTTACTATTTATTCAATAAACAGTATATTCTGTCAAATGATTCGTTTATTTTGTTTATCGATTTTCCCTTTGAATAACACATTAAAATTCATTGAATTTTTCTAAACTTTTTTATTTAGTTTTTGTCCCCCTTTTAAGTGAAAGTATTTTATATATAATTTCTATAAATAAAAAAGTGTTGAAAAAATTGTTTTTTTCTGTGCAAACAGAATCTTAAGGATAGGGAAAACATAAGGAAAGTGAGAGAAGAAAATACTGGGAATGCCATCGATTTTATTTGATGATGAACTGAATGCAAGCACTGAATTCATGTGTTTATGTCGTCTCCGATTCTCTCAGATCGTTGACAGGCCTTTGAATCGTTGGTTTTTAATACGAGTCCTGTATTCTAACTGTGGCAGAGGCTGAGAAAACAGCGCTCAAAGATATCCCATAAACTAACCTGAAATGAATGTTGTTTTGGGTCGAAAAATAGCAAACCTATAGATCATAGAAAAGAGAGACAGGAATCGAATGGAATGAACTGCAAATACGGCATAAAAGCAATGAAGAAATCCGATAACTTTTCATTCCGTTTGAGAGGAAGTCATACTATTTGTTGTTCTAATGATTATCTAAACTTAGAGAACACTGTATTTAATGATTTTTTCCTTTTTTAATATAAAAATTTTGGCTTCAAATTAGTTTAATTTATTTTCCCAAAAATTATTTAAACAATACTTAAATATAGAGTTCTAGTGTTGAGACAAATATTAAATTAAATTATTTAAAATTATACTTCACTTACATATTAGTGCACAAAATATTGAATTTTTCTGTTTCTTCGTTTCTATTGCTTTTCCCCTTAACTTTGAATTCAATTATTGCAGAGAAATACTGGAAATATATAATCAAAATATAGAATAATTCAAACATTACTCTTAATTATTGTGATATTGCCGGAGGATTATTAATTTTCCAGTTTGTCTTCTCTGCTCATCCATTCCTGTTCTAATTCTCTGCTAATTCTGTGCTACAAATGTGAAAAAAATCTATAATTTTATCTAAAAAACAGAAAATATTCATTTGAGTTATTCATACGAATCTTCTGTATATAAGTATTACAGTCAGCAAATGGCAAATGAATCTTCTTTTCGTCTTAATTTATTCCTGCAAATGGAATGTCATTTATTCTGTCCTCTGACTGTTGGGGCAGAAAAGTCAACTGCTTTGCGAAAAATATTTGCAGAATTCATAAATAAGTCTGACTTTTGATTCTTTCAAATGTTTTATTTATAATAAATTTTGAATAAAACGAAAAATAAAATCTTTATTTCGTCAAAACATCGACAAAATATTCACTTATTTTTATGAAAATATAATAAATGAGAATTTTATCCGTAAAAGTGTTCACATTTATAGAACCACTGTTTTGATGAACGTTTCAATTAGAGTATTCAACCGAATAATAAGAAATGTTTTGCCACTCTTTTTATGCAACGTTTTCTCATCCGAATATATTTGAAGCACTGGTGGACTCAACCCCTCGAGTGCCACATATTTTTCTAGGGGTAACCAAAATTGTTTCAATTATGTTATCACTTATTAAAATAATTCAAATGTTATAAACTATTTTTGGTTTATTTTTTTCGATGTTATAACAAATTTAAAGTTTCTTAAGACTTTTTCTAAATAAACCAATAATTTATATCTTGGTTAATTCTCTTTACTTTATGTTTGCTCTTTTGGACAATCTTTTTGTCGTTTTGTCACCAAAATATCGAATTTTTAAAATTTCTTGAATTAAAGGAAAAGATTCTGAATTCACAGAAATTGATTTTTAGGATCCATTTATAGTTGGAATTTTTGCTAGATTATCTTCTTTGTTTTGATGAAGAAATAAAGAATTATATTCGAATCATTTCTGCATTTATTGACTAATAATATACATTAAACCGAATATTAAAAGAAAAATAAAAACTTATTAATACATAAAAGACAAACGAATGTCGAACTCATTATAGGTCTTAAGTGATAATAGGATCAAGGTGATACTGCCAGAATTGGTTGTTTACCAATATTCTAAACACATTTAATGAGATTTAATATTTTTTTGATTGACTCGGAATTTCTAGAATCCTAAAGATTTGGTATTATTCTTTGATAAATACCTTGGTCATTCCATCGACTTAATATAATATCAGCCTTTAATATACTTATTCAATGTTTGGTTAGAACTTTGTTGAGTTTGTACTGACTTTGATTATAGTCAGTAATACTCAGTGACGACAATATGGAGTGCTTTACTCTAATAGACAATAATAGCCACTGATATGAGAACTGAATTATTTTGATCAGCAAAATAGCACACATTCATAGTCTCTAATAATAATAATGCAATCGATGGCATCATTTGATTCCAGTATTGCTTTATTCCAATTCAATTCAATTTAGGCTCAAATTTTTCATTTAAATAAATTAAAAAATCAATACTTATTTCATTGTTTTTTTGCGTTAATTATTATAATTCTTAGGAAAGAATTTATAACTTCTTTGCCGTCAATGACTAAACTTGCAATGAGTGAAGTCGTTTAATTGTTGCCATTTTTCACTTCAATGTTTTTAACTGATAATAGTATTAAAATATGGAAAAGAATATTCTTTGCGATTCAAATGTCGAGGACATTAAAGTTTATTGTATGCCTCGTTCAATTTAAGTGTTGCAATAAGGTCTAATGACCAAGACTAAACTCTAAATAGTATATCAATTTGTTGTGAAAGTCTCCTGTTTTGGCAAATTTGTATTCGCTCGACGACAGACCCATTAGGAAAATATGGCGATCCATTGTCTGCCATTTATTTTGATTGTCTTCAGAGACAGAATAAGGTAATAATTTTTAGAAATTATTAATTTTATACTTTTATTAAACTTTTTGGACATTTCCTCAGAATTTTCTCAATTCTTAAGCATTGAAAGTGAATTAAATTTATTAGTCGTTTACAGACCTTTCGTTTGGATTCTGTTTATTGAGTAAATTCTTGGAATCATTTTATCCAAGACGTGATCTAAAACTCAATTTTTGCTGAAATAATCGACGAAATCCTTTCACAATATTTTTTTTAAATATACTCTTTTATCAGATATATATTGAGACTTTGATTAAAGTGTTCTAGATTAGTTTTCCAAGAACACAGATTCAGCAAAAATTTGAAGGATTATTTTCTTTATTATTGATTTATTTGGCAAGATCATTCCCAGGAGATATACTTATCATCGAAAAATAAATTGAAGTTTCCTGATCATATATTCATGTATAGTATATTACTATATATAAGCTAGTAACAACAAAACAATTTTGACTAGTTTCAAAAGTAACACATCACTGAATAAATACTAATCGAGGCACAAATGACACAAAATATTCAGCCATTTATTCATTGACGCGAACATTGAAGTCATTGATTTTTGAGTTAAATTTATAATAAATTAAATTAATTTTTGATGTCTTTCTATATATCGTCTGCTCTGATGTCTGTTTCTCTAAATGGGATAAAATATTTTTCCATTCATTGTTTAATGATTTTCACAATTAATTAATGTTTTGCACGAAATTCAATTGATTTTAACTCCATTTCGATCATTTGTCTTAGTTTTATGCCTTTATGCCAAGGATATATAGACTAACTTAATTATTTTGCAAAAGATTAGGGCTTATAGTAAATGATCTATTAACATTCATAATTATATGCAAACTTTATGCCCAAAAAACTTAATTAACTAATTGTGGATTAATGTGAGTCAATCAGTAAAAGAGTGAAAAAGAATAATCTTGCTCAATTTATTATATCAAAGAGATGTTTTTAAGGCTAAAAACAGGATAACTCTTGTAATTAAGAATTTTATTCTTTAATTAAATGCAAATAAACAACGAATTGAAGAAATATTTTCAGTTTTTTTTCTAAACACCGAGAGATTAGATAAAGTTTAAGCCATAATTAACTGTAGGTTTATTTGTACTGCCATTGATTTCTAGCACTAATCGAGAGCTGAGTCAACACTACGTGCGAACAGAAAATGTATTTCTCTTCACTTCTATTATTGTTATTTTGTGCTGAAATTGCATTCAAGACATATGAGACAATTGCTAACAATTTGATTGTTTTTGCATTTGAATCGAAGTCACAATTGAATAATAAAATTATTTAACGATTCAAATAACATTCAGATAACAATTTCTATTGTTTTTCATTTGAGGTCTAACTGACAATCAAATTAAAAACCATTTATTGCTTCCCTTTCGATGAGAAGCACTTTTTGGGTCCAGAATTTGATTCAAAAAATGCTTTTTGAACACAAAATTTGTTATTCATTAGATGGAAATGAATTGTGTTTTGCATTAAATTAAGGCCTCAAAGTCTGACTCGATTTTGATTTTCATATATTGAAAGATATTCTGAACTCAATTCTAAGGCATTTCTTCTTCAGATGTAAAGGTTTAAATGCAATTCTTTAGGAATGTCTGGAGATATACTTACATTAAGACTACAAGAATTGCAAGAAAGAGATCAAAAGGAAAACACCAATAATACTAAAGTATGTCAAATGTAAAGTTGGATCTAGGTCAATATTTGAACATAATTTAAATGATTCTTACTTTTGTAATAAATACTCAAAACTTATATAAATAAAGTCTTGAAATATACGGGAATTGAATAAATAGGTATGACTTTTGTCGACAATAACCCACTTTTGAATTCATTGTTATTATAAAATAAACATAATTTCAATTAATTCGTTGAAAATGATTTTCGCCAACGATTTCAGGTTTTGTTTGATTTTCAATATTCAAACAAAATATAAATAGTATTTTTAACCGATCGTTAAAATCTGGGGTTTACCTGGAATAGCCTGGGATAGTCTAAAATACTTTAAAATAGCTTCAAATAATAATTTATTCTAAATCTAAACTATTTTTGTAAAGAAGTCAATGTTATCTTTTCAAATATTCTGGGTCTTCAGTTAAATACTGTTTTTAGACTTATGAATGTTTATATGATTCACATGACTTTCTTGTAGTTCTGTCTCCAAAACATGACTTTTATATGTAAGTCATGTTAGACTTACATGACTATTTACCATGGAAATTTATCAAAAATAAATATTATTTTAATTGAAATAAGAATAAATAAAACGAATAGAATTTAATTAAAAACATTTGTATTTATTTTAAACATAATATTTGGAAACATATAATAGGCTTTAAAACCTTATGGAGAGTTACCTCACATTTGGTCAGCAATGGTTGGGAGGGTTTCCCCTATGAAATACAACTTTAAACATGACTTTTATATGTAAGTCATGTTTGTGTAAAAAATTGTTGTCTTTGAGTTATCTTAGATACTTCATCTAAGACATTTCAAACTTTGTTTATCTAATTTTACAAGGTGCAAATTTTACAAGTTAATTTGTCTTGTATTACCATAATAACTTTTATTGAATAACCATAATATGCTTTTGATTGAATTCTGTAAATATTTATTTTAATCGATTGTTAAGTTATTAAATATAATTAACATTAATTGTCATAAAAAGTCTTAATTCCAACATTGAATGACTTTAATTATGGAAACAATGAGTGCTTTTAATAACAAAAGATAATAAACTGATAATAAAGTGAACGATAAAAACATGAATATATTGAACACAATTTTCAAAGTTTTTATTTCTGTTATAAAAGTTATTAATAATAACTTATTATTCATTAAATAAACAAATTTCGTTCAAATATTAATATTTTATGAAATTTGATTAAAAAGTTATAAACTTGGAAATAAAAAGTCAATTATAACTTGTTTAAATCTATCCAGGAATGCATTTTTGCATGTTGATCATGGTAAATTAATTTTGTATAATTTCAAAAATTTTCGAATTAATCAGAAATTCATAGATAAATCGATTTTGAATATGAAATGAGAGAAAGAATGTCATCGCCTTTAAAATGAAATTCCATATTTTGGACACCGAATCGTTTTTTTCAAAATATGTGCTAACTCAATTTGAAATTGTCAAATTCAAGTGCATAATCGAAAAACTATGATAGACTCGCTTTTGAATAAAATTTGTCCAAACTCATTTTTACATTGGAATTCCTATTTGTCATTCAATAGAGTTGTTTATCTCCTTTTCATGTATTATTGCCAACATTTTCCTAATGACAGAAAAATATAAAAAAAATTTATTTCATTTCATTTTATTTCATAAAATCCTATTCAAAACATGCATTCAATGAATAGTCGAGTCCTTAAAAAATGCTTAAAAAATGAATTCAATGTTTTTCGGATTTATTACATTCATTGAGGAAACGGAAGTAATCTCTCATTTATTGATCGAAAAGTCAATTATTCCTTAAAGAAGAGAAGTTTTGCACAACTGATCCAAACATGTCTGCACTGGTATTAAATTTTAAACCGACTGTTCGTTTAAATTTCTATTCAATCGATTTTTGAAGATTTTTTTTGTGTAAATCTCTTTTTTATATCAAATTCTTTGAGAGAAACTCTTTTGAAAAATAAGGCCTTTTTCTCAAAAAAAAATATTTTTAGATGTTTTTCAATATTTTTATTACGGATTAAGTTTTGAATTTAATAAAAGATTTATATTTTTAATACACAATTCGTAAAATTTTCACTAATATTTTCAAATTAATTCCAATGAAAGCTCATTCAGTGATGAATGTTTCCCAAGAGCTAATCTCCTTGGACATCTTTCAAATTGCAAGATTATATTCAATTTCATAATTGAATTTCCAAGAATATAGTCATCTTAATAAATCATCTCATTTTCATGAACACCAATTAATTTCTTATAATATTTTCATTAAAATATTATTATTAAAGAATTTTAATAAATTGTGATTTCAATCAATTTTCATAATATATACCAAAACACTTGATTAAATTAAGCATGCAAATAAGATATTCTTGCTCGTCTTATATTTACTTTTACAATATTGAAATTAAAAATTAATTATTTATATGATTTGAAGTTAACTTCAGATAAAATAAATGAATTCAAAGACCAAAAGTGAATACAAGTCTTGATATAAAACTTAATGTAAAACTTTTTCAGAATAATTATTAATTTTTATTATATTCTTCACTGTTTTTACTCTTTGTTTTCATTAATTTTATGAATAATTGAAAAAATGGGTTCCATAAGTACTTTGCAAAACAAAATTAGTTTTTCTTATAACTTATAACTTAAATAAATTATACTACTTAAATGTTCAAGATGAATGTATAGCGCACTCATAATTTTTTGTTTGACATGTCTTTGAATAAGAATTTGGGATTTTCTCCTCTAATTCCGTGAATTACAACTTTATTGAGAGATTTTAATGGAAAGAATGAGTTTGTCTTTTAATCTCTGTTTTGAACATCAGGTCAAATGTCTTCACCAGTTATTATAGAAATCGATTTCACTGAAAAAACATTTAACCCTTAAATAAATAAATAAAATCAAAACCAAGAAATTACTTTTATATCTCATTTTATTACGAAAATAACACTTAATTTTAATTGAATTTTTAAGTGAATTTATGTTCTTTATTACCGATGATGTCTTGTTAATTATTAAATGACCATGTAAATTTGTTTGCTAAGAAGCTAATAGACTAATAAACATTTGATTTACTATTTTTATACTACAATCAAATTGAAACCAATGAGTGTCCGTCCAGTGAAGAGTTAAGAATGAATTGTCATTTATGTCGATATGTGTTCACTAGTTTTTCATTAGTTGATTACTTTGTGAAGTTTCATGTCTTACAGCTATGATATCATTCTTATTGCCCCTAATGTAAGGCTGTAATGACTGTGCCTTTTGAGAGACCAGTTCACAACTGATCAGTTTCTCTCGAAGGCACACATCGATTATAAGATTATAAGATATTTCACAGATATGTCAATAGCTTTGCTCAGAGTTTGTCGTATGAGTGGATCCAAACTATTTTTAACTTAAATATTGACAAACAGTGATGAAAATGTAAACCTTTTTCCAGTAGATGTCATACTTTTTCATGCCTTTAGGCGTTCATAAAACCTGTGACTTAGGATTAGTAGTTTTGATTCTCAAGTGATTAAAATATTTATTATCTAAACTGAAAAAAATCTTATAATTTCCCTCATTTTGATGTTACGTTTTATTTACATATAAAGGATTCTGACGTCACTGTTGGCCACACTCTCACAACTGTTGACAAAACATTACTTTAATTTGGTTTCAAAGAAAACTTTAATTTAGTATTAGTTTTGGTGATTCTTCGCAATTATTTGTAAATTAAAGCCTAAATCTAATTGATTAACAAAATACTCATTAATTGCAAATTGCAATGAAAGGAATGATTGCATCCAATATTCAATACCAGAAACTGTGAAAATTGATTAAATTCAGAGGATTTGATCCGATATTTATCTTAATTTCTGAATAAAGTATTCATTATTTTCATTACAAAACTATAAAATCGATTAAAACAGACATTAATATAATGACTATTATATATAAAAACGTGAAAAATGATGATTAACTTCAGGACACGTAAACCTTTTCACAAATGAAACAGTTTTACAACTCTTGTCTCTTTTGTCATCAAAGAGACAGTCTCTGTGTCGGACACTTACCAATGTCTTGGTTTACAGGACTAACATTTAGTGAACACATCTGAGCGCTCTTTTGTCAATCGTATCCTTCCTTTTAATTGAGAAAATCTTAAGTATTAAACATAACTTTTGGAGTCAATGAGTGGCAAAGAGTGCAAAACACCACTAAATATAGTCTGAAGAGTCTCTGACACAACACTTTTGGTGAGTAATTCTGTGTTTCTTCACAACAAAACCTATTATATGAGTGAATCAGTGGTTTGAAGAAAATTCAGAACTAAATCTGTCTTCAAGAGAGAGGGAGTGCAGATGGAGAGGGGAGAGAGAGAGAGAGAGAGAGAGCATTTTTTCCCTGAATTGTAAAGTGTGTTCTTTCTCTCCTTATTGTTTTAGTTGGGTTTCTTGGTTTTAGTCACTCTATCAACAGTCCTATTCAGTCATCTGTGTTGTGCTTTGGGCTGAGAGTCGGTAAAAATCTCACATCTGATCCCTTAGGCGTTTCCAATGATTGCATTTGTATCTAAAAAACAATAACGAATTCCCAGAGCAGACACGCATTGGAGCAAAACTATTATGAGAGTCTGAGCCATGTCTTACTCCTAATTCACAATTTCTTTTCATTTCTCCTCCGATAAACTCATCTATACTTTCGATTGATTTCCTAAAACTTTTTGGACAAAACTATTGTTTTGATGCCATCTCTTCTTTTGTCTGTATTCGTGACCAACACTTTATATTACATACTTAGTGACTGTTCGCCACAAAAATGATTTGTGTATCCAATCCTTTGAGTATCCGTTAGTTTGCCTTAAATCACAAACTTTTATCGAATTATCAATTCGTTTATCAAATCAATTGTTTCGCCGAAAAAAGTCTGAGAAACTGATTGTTTTACAGAAACTCTTTTCACTTAAACCAAATATTTTAAATAATTTACTCTTTAATGAATTTGTCCCGACTTTAATGGTCGACATTTTAATGACTTTCTTTAAAAGAGTAAATATATTTCTTTAGGAATTTTGCAAACTTTTATATCAAATCATATTTTACGGTCGAATGAGTTTAATAACTATTAGCCCTTTATTTGCATAAAATCCACGAAAATATATTAATTTGTTTTTTTATCAAATGTTTATATCAAACGCAAAGTCCATTACTTCGACAGTTATTGAGAAAAGACTTTACTTTAATAACTCTTAAATTTCTTTTAGTACTTAAAAAAATAGACAAACAGTTCATAACTAACGATATTATTCTTTGTTGGTCTCATAGGATGACTGTTTGTCAGCACTCATATCATTGCCAAAGATCTGAAACTCCTCTCAAATGTTGGTTTTGAACTGGAATTCTATTAGAGAAAACGTTTTGGATGTGACACAAACCGATCAATTTTAAGCCCACTATTCATTCAAATCAGGACTTATTTTTGTGTTCGCACCGAATCGACTCAACTAAACTGAACTGAACTGCCTTATCGTTTATACAATTTGCAGGTAATTCTAATATAAATCAATTTTTTCTTTCATTTTCCTCTTATTTAAAGTTTATTTATTTATTTATTTTATTAAATGTCAGTCAAATTCTTTGGCTTTTATTTGTATTTTCTATTACTTTTCACTAAAAGTCTTTGCAATAGTTTTTCAGTACTTTTCTTACAAACCTTTGAATTTCGAGTCATATATAGAATTTTCATATATAATAAAAACAATATTTTAGTTAAATCATTATTAATTAATACCAAGGGTATAATTCTAAAATGTTATCATATAATTCATTAGTTATTTTTATTTTTAAAGTTTTATCTTATCATGTTTATTTGTTTGTGTTAATTTGTTTATAATAGTGTTATGGTAGTACTGTTTGTTTTTAATTATCCCGTCTTTCAAAAAAAATCTCCGTTTAATAGATATCTAAAATCACAACGTTTTGAAAGAGATCTTGGTTATTATATAAATGTGTTACTAGATAATTAAGTCAAAATCGATTATTTAGTTTTAACTATAGCTGTTTTTATTCTGTGCAATGAGGGAAAGCATACCACCCATTGAGTTAATGTTCTGTTACTCACTTAAAATTCTGGCTAAAAAATGTCAAATAAATAAAAATATTTGAACAAGAACAAATATATTATTTTCAAATTCTATTTCCTTAAATATATTAGTTTTGGATATTATATACAAGTGTTATAAAGTTTAATCTTGCAAATTTGATAAGTGTTGTACGTAATTTAATCTTTAAGTATAAGAGGATAATTTAGCAGAATTTGCCTTGATCATTTTATGGTACTTTAGGCCTTAAATGAATAAAATTTATGACAAAATAATAAAAGACTTAATTCTAATTTTCATATCTTTTGACACGAAATGATTTCTGCGATGTTTTGTGTCAAACCATTTATTGAAGTGATTAATGTCTGTCGTATGTCATATGTCTTCACATTTTATTTTTAGAATTAATACTTAGTTTTAGTTTCATTTTGTCTTTTGATTGACTCATAGAATATGTAAATGTGTTTAATTAATTTTTTGTTAAAAGAACACTTTGCAAATTCTAAATTAATCTTGATGAATTATTCGAAAACTATCTCAAAAACGAATCACTTTTAGAATAATAATAATTAAAAGAAAAACATTTTTGAAGTTAAAGTGATTTTAATGACAATTAATTAAATTATTTTTAAAATACAAAAATAATAATAATTTAAAATGAAATGAGAATTACTATTACGAGTAAATAATAGTAATAATAGTTAATAGCATTTTATTTAAATGACAATAAGTTAATTCAATTTAATCTCGAATTGAAACTTCTTATGGAAGATCTATTCGAGCCCAGAATATGACAATAAAACCTCAATTAATGAAATCATTTTCTCTAATGAACTAATTTATAACATTTGTTCATAAAATAAGACCATTTGTTTCTAATGGCTTTTAATTTGAGAGGAAAAAAAAGTAATAATAACTTAGTCTTAATGAGGTCTTCTCTCCTCAAGAATTGCCTCAAATTATGTTTTCTTTATTTTATTTTATCTTAAATCCGTTTAAAGAGTTTTGAAAGTTTTAGTAATTCTTTTTAGTTATTTTTCCCCAAAATTACTGAATTCTGTTTTCACACAAAAAAAATTATAGAAAAAATTGATAGTAAGGTCATTCTACTCCTAATTCTTGGTATAAGGCGTAGGTGTGTTTCCCCTAATATTAGAGGGAAATCAGTCACAAAAAATAATTACTATTATTTTGGGGAAAATCATTATTATTACGATTTTTTTATGTAATCAATAAAGAAGTTAACGTAAAATATTTGCCATTTTTTGTGAAGAAAAGCCATTTATTTAACGATAAGAAAAATTAAAATATTTTAAGCGCCGAATGAAGTTTAGATCGATTTTATCGATTCTCAAATGTTTTATAGAATCGATGGAATGTTTTTTCATTTTTTTCAATTTTTAAAGCCATTAATCGTGTCTGACATTTATTAAAAGGATTCGGAGCATTGAGAATATGAAGTCCCAAACAAAACAAAATGACTATTCATTCAATTTTTTTTGATAAATTGATTAAATGATCTTAAATTAATTCTCTAACACTTGATATTCTTATTGAAACACATCTATTAAGCTTAGGTATCACCAAGGTATCTTTTATAAAACTATAGAAAACTTAAACAATTTGTTATTTTTTTTGTCATTTTATATCATATTTTTGAAAAATTTAAAATAAGTAATAATATTAAACAATTTTGGAAAGAATTTTACCATGGGATTATCTGATATCAACAGACCTTGGACATTATCTATTTAGTCTAAATATATACAAACCAAAGGATTGAAAATAAAGTCTTTTTTCAATTAATTTAGAAAATGATGACTCAATTTTAAAACAGTTTATTAGATAAAAGTTATTTAAAAAATATATATCAAAAAAATAAGTATTTTTGTCGACAGATTTAAAAATGAGTCCTAAAAATTGAGGTATAATTGAAAATATTCTATATTTTGCTAAGATTTCAGTCATATCTCAAGGGTTTAAGTTTTTTTCTCCAAAGTTAGTGAGTTTTGGAATGATTTGATGGCCAACTGTGCGTCAGTTCAAACGAGACATACATTAAAATCATTTGCATTTTTATATATTTCAATGGTTTGAACGAAATATTGTTAACATTTGTGAAACTCATTTGACATTTGAATTGAGACATAGAGTTAGCAAATATGACCCGAATTGCCTCAAATAAGAAATATTTTGTCAGCGATTTTTCCGTTATTTGATGTCATCTTTATTTGTGTTCTCAGTTTTGACTCAAAATAAAGTGAGAGAAATGTGTTTAATATATTAAACGCATAACTGTTTTGTTTGAAATTAAATTAAATAATTTGATGTCAGCGTTGAAATGTTCTGCTCTTTATTCAACCGAATCGCCACAATTGGACTGTTTTTGATGCTCTGCTCTGCCTTTTGGAACAGACTTTGCAGTGGTTTATATAAACAATTCTTAATTTAATAAAATGCGATTTCTATGGTTGGAGTCCGACATCAAAACCAAAATATAAATTAATATTCTTGAGTCCAATAGTGAGGTATTGCCAAAAGTCAACCAAATAATAGAGTTTTACGACAAAAGTTGTTTTCAATTC
The DNA here is from genome assembly GCA_034700165.1 of Galumnidae sp. Gr-Ori-00277. Lineage (NCBI taxonomy): Eukaryota > Metazoa > Arthropoda > Arachnida > Sarcoptiformes > Galumnidae > Galumnidae sp. Gr-Ori-00277. Next base: position 14,339 of record JAQIXI010000192.1, on the reverse strand, counting down.
CATTCTGACATAAACTCAACGTTTATAACAAATATTTATTTAATGAATTCATTTGGAAATCAACTCATTTGTCAAAATAACTCAAATCACTATTTTTTAATCAATTTAACAGAAAATTGAATGAATTGAACGACAAAATCATTTGAACTTTAAAATAGACTTTAGTTCAGAATAATCTTAACTTAAGACTGTCTTAAATTGTTTTGACATTTTTAAAAACTTGTGTTAAGCTTAACACGAATGTCATTTACAGCAATAAATTGTCGATTCAGCTAAATATTCAGCAATTAAAGGATTACCAAGGTGAATGTACCCTTCGTTCACATCATTACCATAAAAAAATCTAAAAAAATTCCCAAATGAAGATTAATATAGAAATTTAATTAAGGATTTAATCGTAATATTTTCTCTTTTAGTGATCTAGAACATATTTATAAATTAATAATAATAATAGTTTTCATTTAAGAATTTCTCTTTAAATAAAATTTATAAAATATTATTCGATAGTTTTATTTCCTAATTTAGAAATTTAATTGCTTAACCTTGGTCACTTTTATTAATTGTGACGTCTTTAGAAATCTCTCTCTCCCTCTCTCCCTCTCTCCCTCTCTTCCCACTCTATTTTAACTTTAATTTATTTTGAAAAATCAATAAATATTTTAAAAGTGAGTCGTTTTGGTTAATATCAATTAAGAGGCAATTAATTAGTCTCACACTTGAGTTGATTCAATTCAATTGAAACGACGGAATAAGTTATTGTTTATCTGAAGTGAATTCAATTTAATTTTTGGGAAAAATCGCTGAAATGACAATAAATTGTGTTTAGAATTGCATTTCTCTCATAAAAGCTATGAATTATTTTCTCACAAATAAAGAAATTCATTTAATTGAAATATTTGTGACGAATCGATATATTTATGTCTTATATTTGCATTATAAATGTTTAACAAAATATATTGAATAACCTTGGTGAAGATTCGATAAATAATATCATTTTTAATATTAAATAAAAATATTATAAATGAAAGTGTCTTTTGATTTTTGGCCCCAAACTCTATATTAATTGATATTTATATTATTCTATAAAAACTCATTCCTTTGTGAGTATTATTTATGAATCAATTTTTATCTGAAAATTTTTATGAATATATTTTAAGTTATTTTTATATTTTTTATGAAATATATTTTCTAAGACTTTGATATGACTTTAATGCAATTCTAATGAAAGTCAAGTTCACATTAAAACAACGTTTACCACAATTACAGGAAGAAAAGATTGGCTTTGATTAGTCGGTCAATTGTCAGGAAGCAAATGTGTCTAGCTCTTTCCTTTAGGCTTATATTAATAACAAATTGAATTAAAAAGACAAAGACCCTGAGCCAAATGACATATAAAACATTGATAGTACTCAGAATGAGTGCAAAAAAAGTATTGACCAGATTTATGCCGTGCGATCACATCATTATATTTATTGTCAAACATTTTTGGGACATTTTATTAATTAGTAAAAACAGTTTTTGTTTTAATTTTTTAATTGATTTTTAATTATTAAAACTAAATGTTTTTATTTTTTTTAATTTTAATTATTTTAATTGTATAGTTATGAGATTCTATGGTTGAAATAGGTTCTTGTCTAAATTTGAAACTTTATTGAAATGGAAATATAAATGGTTAAAATTTTGAATAATCTTGGTAATGTTCTAATAATATTGTTTGTAGAGATTTAGCAAAACAAATGATTTTTGTTGAGTTTTGTAGATATCGATGAGAAAAGAGAAAAATCGTTTATTCATATCTGCATTCAATACAATTGAGAAATACATAAAATCCATTAAAGAAATTAAATGTCAAAACAACTCCGAGAATAATAAGTCAATATCTCTCAACTCTCGACAATAGAGAGCCCAAGAAAATAGTTATCTATATCTGTGAGAAAAATGGATTTCTTGTAATAAATCACAAAAAAAAGTTTTTGTTTGAAAAATTATCAAAACTTGAATATAATAATTGTTTGATGAAGACATCAAAACATTAAATTCATGAAAAATTTATAAAATTCTTTTTTTTGGGTTTTATTTGATTTCGTAAATATATTCCAAAATTTTCGGCTTATTTTCATATAGAAGTCACTGAATTGCATTCGTTTTACTTTTTTTTTTGTTGGTTAAAACCAGAGTTGAGACCTCTCGGGAACCCATTTCATGACTAAGACTAAGACATGAACGCGAGTCCATTACAGCTGTCATTTAAAGTCATTTGTTTTTACTTTTATTTCTAAGAATAAGAATTTTTATATGTTTTTGAAATTTAATATATATTTTGAGTTAAATAAATATTAACGAAATAATTGAAAAAATCGATAAAATTTTAAATTTAATTTTTTTATAATTAAAATTATATTAAAACAAAATATAAAAGAAAACATATTCTCCAGAATTGAATTACCATTTAAAATAGAATCTCCCCTTGCTAGTGATCGAGTGAGTTTTTATATTTCAAACTTGTATGATGATTCATAATTGAAGAATACTTTTTTCTTGATTTTCTTTTGTTATTTTAACTGAAAATAAAAAAATTAACAAAAGAGAGAAAAAAGAAGAGACAAATAGAGTGACACTGTTTTAATCCAAAAAGAATGCAAACCAATGAATGCCATAAAAGAACAAACAATGAACTTTTTTTTTAAAAAAATCACCAAGTATATAGCTTGAACAAAATTATTGTTAGAAATATATATGATTAAAATGAAATATAATAAGTCAAACTAAGTAAAGTAAATAAGTAAAAAAATAAGTAAAGAAATAATATTGAAGTCTAACTATAATGAATCAAGTTAACCATTATATAGTATATTGATCAGTTTTAGTTTGAATAAGAATGAGCAAGGCAATTCATTTAAATTTGAAGTTTCACTTATAATTTTTTCTGGGACTTCATTATTATTCCATCAATCGGTTGATTGAATCGCTTTATTCATGGCTTCTATCGATTGAAAAGTTTTTCTTTTCATTTAATAAGAAATGTTTTTGATTTGAATTTCTATAAATTGAGTTATAGTTTATGTATAGAATATATTTCGGGTGAATTCAAAACTAAATAAAAGAAGGAATAAGTCATATGAGATGTCATATAAACACAAAATTTAATGCTTGAATCCATTAACTAATGTTTAATTCGTTCATTTGTAAGAATGAAGTTCAGAAAATAGATCTAGATTATATTGGCAATATAATGTCAACACATGATTAAAATGCAATAATACCAAGGAGTTTTAAAAAATTAAATTTTATTATTTATTTTGTTAATAATAGAATTTTTATTTAATATAACAAATATATCGATAATTTTAATCATCTCTTTTACAAATATTTTTAATTTACTTGCTATTTGAACAAGGCTATATTTTCTGGTAAATGATATTCTCAAATATTTTAAGAAACATTTTGTTTCACGAATTTAAAAGACATATCTTTGCCCACCCTTTGGCCATCTATGAGGTGAATACAAATGCTTTCAAACAATTCATATAACATTAAACTTAAAGCCAAACAAAACCTCCGATCGATTGTCAGAGTCTTAACAGTGTCTTCAATAAAGTGAATAATATTTGCACCGCCAGTAGTACTACATTAGAGCCAATTGTAAATAATTGAATCAAAAGTTCCATTTATTCGTTAGATTTACTTAATATCAAATATTTTGTCTGAGAAACAGAAAACTGTATTGAATTGATGTGTCTTTGTTTCTGACAGTTCTCTCTTTCATTCGTTTAAAATTCAATTATTATTTAAAATATAAAAATGATATAAATATTATTTCTTTTATTCTTTTAGTCTTATTTAAGAGAAAATAAGTTTAATCTGTTATAAGAAAAATAGAGTCAATTATTTAGAGATTAAATGGGAGTCAATAGGAGTATAGAATATGTAAGTCAAACAAAATCAGTTTCTCATTGGTTAAATTGTTTCTAGATAACTTTGGGCAATCTATAAATAGACTGACAAAAGCAAAATAATTTCACTAAAAAAACTTATCAGAAATATTCCCTGGCGTGTGTTGAAAATGTCCAAGTTCAACTATTGCTTTTATCAACAAAAAAAAAGTTTGAATTATTAACGAAGTGTTGACATAAATCGTCTATTATTAGAAGTTGTGATCAGTTGTTATTCAACGTATTTACACAATTATTGCTTAATTGTTGCCTTAGAGTTACTCACTTTCTTAACTTTAATGGTTGTCTCCTCATTAGTGGTAAATGATCATGTTCGTTATTTCGTTATTTCCAACGTAAGAAATGAAATCTTTTGGTTAAATCTAAACCCAATTAATTCGGAAAAAATCTTTCGTTTGAAAATTCTTTTTAGTCGTTAAATGTTTATATAAGGACACCTTGCTTATTTAATTGCAACTTAAATTAAGCTGAAAATTCTCTTTGAAAAGTCATTCAAAGAATTTAATTGGATTTTTGTTTTATTTTAGAATTGGTTTAAAACAACTAAAAGAAATTTGTGGACAAAAAAAATGAAGTTCTGATTCAAAACACAAACATTTGAGCGAAAAGTAAAGAAAACGACGAAAAATAAATCAGTCCTTCGGTTGTGAAGAGAGAAACAAAAAACTCAAATCGCGTATCAAAATCTAATTGAGGAGTAAAGCATCAAATCTTATTAGTCTTTTAATTCAATTGTCTTTCAATTTAAAACTTTTGGTCAAAAAAAACAAATTTCTCATCAAAAGAAGGAAAGAAAAGATGAAGAGTAGAATCCGTTTGGTTTTAATCGATTCGTGTCTACACAACAGCTCTGTTTGTATTAGAAATTCAAAGCATAACTTTAAAGGATTTAATTTGTTTAATATGCAAATCATCGTTAAATTCACATCTTTTCTATTCATTACATTGACTTCATTTTCGTTGATATACACACATAAAGTCACAGAGTCTGGAGATATACTCTTAGGCGGTCTGTTCCCAATCCATTCAAAAGGTAAATCACTTTTTTTCATCATTAGTTGTTAGGCGTCAAACTTTGATTGACACTTTTATGTTTTTAAAAATCAAGGTTTCACTTGCTTATACTTTATTTTATGAATGCTCCAATAATTTTAACTGTAAACATGCTCATTTTTCAAACATTTCAAATTATTTTCATATTAGAGGAAACTTAATATCAACAAAGAATTAATTGGAAAATCGATTTCTTTAGAGTTTGGTTTTGAGTAAAATATAAAAATTTCAAAATTAAAAAAAAATATATTTTTACTCATTTTTCTTCATTTTTCTTCTTTAAAATATATTTTATAAATATTAAAATCAATACTCTTTTTACTTTTAATATAATGACATGAATTTTGGAGTCTTTTATTCAATTTCATGCATCAAATCATAGCTTTATTTCAACTTCTAATTGATTTAAACTTTTTATTCTTATTTCTTATGTAAGGCTCACATCAGACACAGTTTTTTTGAGACTTTGGGAGTAAAAAATATTTAGGCTTTTCTTTCGTTAAAATATTCAAATTAAAATCATGTCTTAAACCAAATGAATGTTAAACTCTGGAATTGATTCGAAACTAAATTAAAGAATCGATTTTTCAAATTTTTAATCAAATTTTGAGTTAAATTCAAGTTTTAATGAAATTGTCTTAAATCAGAGGGTATTTAATCGATATAAAAGTTATTAAGAAAAACAAATTCAATAATTTAATTAAATTTTCAGTTTTTTTATGTCATTTATTTGAATACTTGAGGTCTAAATCTAATGTCTTTATGCGGACACATCTATAGGCGTCAACAGCAGTCGTTGCGGACCCATCAACAAAGACCGAGGCATTCAACGTCTCGAAGCGATGATGTTCGCTATCGATAAGATTAACGCCGACCCCAATCTGTTGGGCAAAATAAAATTGGGTGTAATAATCTTGGACACTTGCTCGAGTGACTCGTATGCGCTCAATCAGTCACTTGAGTTTATTCGCGCCTCTATTAATACCGTCGAGTCGTCGGCTTTTGAGTGTCGCGACGGCTCAACGCCTCGACCCAAATATGGGTCCAAACATATTAGTGGTGTTGTCGGTGGCTCTTATAGTGAGGTATTTCCACCAATTTTTTCAGATCTAATTAATTGTCAGTTTATGAACGCTTGAGGACATGTACTCCATTCCACTCACAAAAAAAAAACTTTTATTTTATTTCTGCTTTGAATGCACTTAAATAATAGATTCTCTCTATTTTGTTATAAAAATAATAAGAATATTCTTCAATATTTGTCCCTTTAATTAAAGACAATATTCTTTGCTTTTGTCTTAAAACGGACTCAACTTTTCAATAATGAAAACATTTTTCATTTTTCAGCAAATTTTCCGTTTGATCTGAAAAAATGATTTCATCGAAAGTACTTTAGAATCAAATTTTAAGTTCACTAAAGGTTTAGTCACTAAAAGTCTATAAATATAGTGAACGAAATGTTTTCGTTATCTTCTCTTTTAATGTAATATAAGTATTATTCGCTGAAAAGGAATTTTATTATAATAGTCAGAGAGAAAGACTATTCATTTTAGTTTAGAAAATATGCTGTGCTTTCAGTCAATAATAGATTTGTTTTTTTCCCTAAAATAGATTTTTGATTGTAATAACAGGAGATGTCCATGGTATAAAAATAGTTTTACCTGATTTAGTTTATTGGAATTCTTTTTTTTTATTTCACTTAAATCAAGTGTTTAGTCGATAGCCTTTGAAAGACAATTGAGCTAGGACATTTTACTGATTGAATTCTGATTACTCCCTTGACTATTAACTTATATCCTGAATAAATTTATTCTAACCTTTTTTTCTGGAATTTCGTGGAATTTAATTTTGTACTTGGTTATATTTTTACGGTTTAGATGTTTAATAGAATTTAAATTAAACTCAATCTTAACTTTTATATAATATTTCAATAAAATTTGCATCAAATCTATGAATGAGAAGGGATTTGCATGACTGATCTAGGGCATATAGCACAGAACGAAGGCATTTAAATTATTCATAAATTAATTTGATATTCAATCGAACACAGGTTTCATTACAAGTGGCAAATTTGCTCCGACTCTTCAAAATACCTCAGGTATGACAAAATTACACATTTTTTCACTAAATTTTTAGTTAACTTTTATTATCTGAAATGAGTTCATAAATCATCAGTCATTGGAACGTCTTCTTTGACTTTTAGTCATTTATGAAATTAATTTCTGTGAAAATTTGAGCCAATTTTTTATCGGAAATAATGGATGAGTTTTAATAAGAAATGTTACGCTTTTCTGATTGATTGCAATTCACTAATATTTTTGAGTGATTCCTATGTATTGTCATTAGTTTTTGTGATGAGAAATAGATAATTTCCTAATCTATCTTGATTACTTATAAGAAAGTTATGATAGATATAATTTCTAAGAAGTCTAACTTTACGTTTGCAAGATTAAAAGTGAAATTTCCTGAAGTTGTCAAGAATTGGCTCCATTTGAAGCTATAATGTCTGTAATATATTATTTGAAAACTATTTGCTTTAAATTCATTTTTGACAACAACTGAAAAATTACCTTAAATTTTGTTTTCTCAAACTTTTGGACACATGTTTTATAGGAGTTGCAAGTTATTATCCAATCATTTATTTTATTAAAAAATATTTTTTCGCCATTTATTCAATGTTTGGCTTTTCAATGGTTATACCAATCGATGGCTATTTGTTTGAGAAGCAATTCTGTTCTCTAAAGATAAGGAAATAATCTCTTTTGTACTCAACTATACATTCATTTCTATATTCAAATAATAAAAGTAATTGAGTTATAATATTAGGAAAGTCTTAAAGAGATATCAGTATTAGTGACACTCAAAGTCACCAGAAATGAAGTTAAGAAGAAAACTCTTGACTCTTAGCTCTTATTATGAGATAATAAATGGTAAAATGACATCCAATTAAGTGAAATGATTTACTGCACAACAATTGTTAAACTTTTAATTTAGTGAACAAATATTTTGTTCAACAATTCATTAGAAATAAACTTTTCAACTGAAAACCAAAATCACAAAACTTGTGATGAGATTTCCATTCAATAGTTTTATCTCTTTTATAATAAATCAGTTCATTATATAATGTTTGCTCTGAAGCCAAGCATTTGTGTACTTCAGTTAATTGGAATAAAAACCGTTAAATCAAATGAAAAACTCTGTTCCCAAAACACTAATAATTTGCGATATGGTTAGAGTGAGGGCCAATTTGTGCTCTACTCAAACATTAATTAGACTTAATAATTGTTTATCTAAATAATCAAAAGTTAACAAATTCTAAGGAATGTATTATTTTGTTTATAATCTTAATAATTTAAGGTCTATTAAAATTCTTTTAGTTTTAATATTCTATTTGTATTCCACCTTGATCATCTCATTTAGTGAAAAAAAACTCATTTTCAAGCAAATGGTTGGTATTCTAATTAGGATTGGCTCGTAATCACTCTTAAAATATTACAAATAATATATTTTTTCGGTATTATAATAATAACCGAAATCTACTGATTATTATTATTAATATTTTCGTTAGTCTCGTATTATTATTAATAATATTATTTTATTGTCTAAAATAAAAGAGAAGACAATTATCGCATTAGTGTATTGTTTATAAAGAGTGAACACTAAGACTAGTTATGCCATTAGTTGTGGCCAAAAGGAGTACTTGTCTGAGACCATAATGCAATGTCTATGAGTCCATATAATCGTAAATCAATTTCTATTTATATAAAGATTATGTGAATAATTAATCCAAAAGTTCTGCAAATATTATATATAATAGATTCTAGTTCTGGTTCGATGTGTTTCATAAATGTATAATGTGCTAGTTTCAATGTTTGGCCAATGATCATGCAACATTCAAATAATAAATCCATTGATAAACACGTTGTTCGAACATAATTCTTAACAACACTTTTCATGTTTTTACATCTTATAGTAAATAATATTCTTAATAACTGTTATAAGTATAGGAAATAAATGTTTTCATAGCAGACAGAATGTAAGCCATAATTATTCTATGCTTTGCTTTTGATGTAATAATACCAGTGATGTTCAAAACCAGTATAGGTTTAATTATATCAAAACCCACTCTAACTCTTTTTGCTAAAAATTACACATAAAATTGGTGTGGAGTAGACTTACCAAGATAAGATACTAACTCAAATTTGATGCTTTTTAATGTAGTCATCCCTGGACTGAGTGTTCATTACAACCGCTATGTGTCAGAGCTTTTGTTGAGTCATTAATTATTAAAACAAATCGTTTTATAGAATGTTTTCGTCGATTATTAAAGCAATTATTGTTTGGAGAAAATGTTTTTGTTTTTTGTTGACTCAATACTATCGCCGAAAGAGAATATTCCGATTAAATTGTTTTTTATCGATTCTGTTAATAGTATATATCATAGAGTGGACAGACACCAGTTCTGTGCTGTGCTGTGCAATGCAATGCCGACACAAATGTTGCACAATATTAGTCTGAAACAAGATTTATGTCGAGAGCATCGATTGATTCCGATTATCTCTGAGTTCAGCCATCAACTGATGGCAAATGTTTGGACTCTGCATTCAATGGTTGAGCGAACACTTCGATACAAGACATCGATTTTCATAAATTCAAAGTTTTTATTCCTATTTTAGACGTCTCTCCAAATATCTTTCTTTGAAAAGATGGTATCAAAATCTTGTGATAATCTCAGAGAGAGTTAACATCTGTTTTGGGGAAACAGCAGTTGAATATCGAAAACAGTTTACGAGAAACTAATTCCAGTATTAAGTGTTGAGAACTCAGTTTTACTCTATAATCAAATCAATTATTGACTTATTTATTAAATTAAGTCTCAAATATATTGCAAATTATATTATTTTTGTTTCTGATTGTGGCCTCATTTCAGTTGATTGGACACACATTTCATAAACTCAACAATTGTTTACTGATTTGTTTTACGAAAATATAATAAATAGACTTAAATATCATTTAATCTAAATATAATACCAAAGATTGTGTTTCAATAAATTCCGAACCAAATTATAATCATTTTTAGTCAGAATCTGAGAAAAAAAGGAAATAATGAGATCTAAAGGAATATTAAGTTTCAATAGAGTTCACGTAATTTGAGTTAAGAATAAGGCATTGATTTCGAGTGAATTCTTTGTTTAATTGCTTTAATAGTCTATTAGACAACTCTTGAACTTATTCTAAGTGTTGGTTAATGTGATTGAAATTACTTTTAGGTTTCGTACGCCTCGACCGGCACTTCGCTCAGTGATAAGACTAGATATGATTTCTTTGCTCGAACTGTTCCGCCCGACACATTCCAAGCGTTAGCCCTGGTAGATTTGGTCCAATCTTTCAATTGGTCGTACGTCAGTTTAGTTACATCTGAAGGACAATATGGAGATTCAGGAATGAATGCATTCGCTCGCGAAGCAAAGAAACGTAACATTTGTATTGCAATGAACGAAAAGGTCCCACAAAATGCTGACCTAAACTATTTTCACACCATTTTAACTAATTTGAAGTCCAAACCAAATGCCAAAGGAGTGGTTCTTTTCCTAAGAGCAGAAGATAGTCGGGGTCTCCTCGAGGCGGCCAAAGCTGCCAATCAAACCAATTATTTCTCTTTTATTGCATCTGACGGGTGGGGAACTCAAGAAAAACTAGTCACCGGAGTCGAAGAAGAGGCGGAGGGAACCATTACTGTTGAACTACAGTCCAGAGAAATTGAAGAATTCGATTATTACATTGGTAATCTTACCGCTTACCATAAAAGAAATCCTTGGTTCCAAGAGTATTGGCAAGATACTTTTGAGTGTCGACTGCCTTCTTATGTAGACAATGACAATACGGATAATCCTCACAATATGAGTATCTGTTCTCCTAATCTAAGGATCGATCGGTCAATGGGTTATCGCCAAGAAGTTAAGGTTCAGTTCGTTGTCGATGCCGTCTATGCTTTCGCCCACGGATTACATAACGCATGGCTTGATCTCTGTTCCGGTACTGAAAACTACTGCCCAGCGCTCAAAGAATTGGATGGCGAGAGCTTTTATAAAAACTATTTACTGAACGTCTCCTTCAAAGGTATAATTTAATCAAATTTTAAATTTTTCTTTCGCTCCACTATTTTATTGCCAAATGAACGCTAAAAGTGTTCAAAACAGGAAAAACCTAATCATATGGCAGTAGACTTAATCATATAGACAGCACTTAAGATGTAAATTACAGACTACAGACTATCCATGAAAAGGTTATATCAATTTTATAACCTTTTTATGTGAACAAAATCGATGAAAAATTCACAAAATATGAGTAAATTTGAGATTCAAAAGATTATAATCAAATTAATTCAGAATCAAATGAATATGAAAGTACCATGATCAATAATCTTTCCTTTGCGCTTAACTAAGACTCAACTCAAGTATAGTGAAGACAATCGTTCGGTTGATTCGTTAGTAATGCAAACAATGAATCAAATTCTTAACGCAAATAAAGAATTTATTGAAAAAAAGAGCTCACAATTGGATTGAGTTTATGTCCAGAAAATATATCAGTCATTGATTATCGAATCTGTGTTTCGGTCTATACATTCATTTATTCGTTCATTTGTCTGAAGACTTGTAGGAAAAGTTGATCGCAATGTTTGTCAAAAGTTTATGTTTAGTGAACGCATATTTCTCTCTTTAGTTTCAGTGAATAACCACTCCATCAACTCAGTTGTCATTTGTTGGCTGAGGAGTAGTTCCTCCAAAAAGAGTTGATTTGCTAACGAAAAAAACTTCTCTATTTATTTATTTTTGGACATTCCTTGGCATAAGTGGTTGAATCAGTTTTCGTCACGAATTTTGATTTCTTTTCTCCTTTTTTTCTAAGGATTGAAAAATCACTTAAAAATTTCTTTAATACTTTTATTTTATTTTATCAAAAAGAAATTTTTGATAAAATCTTTTTTAATGATTTCTTTTAATAGACTTTTTTTATATTAATTCCCAAAATGATAGTTTTAGTCAACATATGAACTAGATCAAAAAGAAATATTTTCATTTACTAACTTGATTTATGGAATATAAAAAAGTATAAATAAAATAGCAAGGGGCAATGTTTTTATTCAAAATATTAATTGTTGACTGAAAGGATACTTCACTGCAAGTAATGAAAGAGTGAATAATTATTTGTTAGGAAAACAGAGAGAATAACATTTTCCGATTCGTTAATAAAATAAACTTTTTGTGCGAATTCTTGTTTTGATTTATGTTTGAAAAGTGAATGAAAAAGCAATTCATTTCTCATTCAAAATGAATAAATTGAATACTATTTCATATAAATATCAAATATTAGCCAAACTTTTCATTTGACAAAAAAATATAATTAAGTAAATTCAAAACGAAATGCGAATAATTAGCGCCAAAAGAGTTGTAAAAATTCAAATCCATTCAATGATTAATAAATATGATATACTTTTACATTATAAATGACCTAGATATTATATGCCACATATTCTTTGTTAAATTTCATTATTTTTATCGAAACTAAAACTTTGAAATTATTTAATATTTTTATTATTTTTCCAAATGAATGGAACTATAATTTAGGCAAAAATCAACGCCAATAATGTATAGTCTTAAATGTGTTCAAATATGTCCTAGGGCAAATACGGTCAAATATGTCATTTCATACAAATAATTAAGTAGCTTGATGATAGATGAACAAGCTCATAAGTTTTCATAGTTAATGGATGTGTTTACATGAGCATGTTGCAAGATGATGAATGACCTTGATCAATGCAATGATGTATCAATTTTAGTGTTGCGATAATCGATTGCTTATATGATATAATGTTAATATAATATAAGTTATATCATTAATAATTTGTTTGAATTATCGACGAAATGAGTTATATTTAGTATATAATCAAACAATCATTTCTTTGAGAGATTGTCAGTTGATCTGAGAGGAGGTCCATATCTAAAGTCGTAGAGAGAAGTGAATGAATGAAATGTCGTGAAGTGATGGCCCAAAACTCTATGGTGTTATCGTTTGTCTAATTCGTGTCCCATAATTCATCAGAAAAACTTATAAGTAAACTCTTATAATTAGAATCTTCTTCTGAGCCCTAATTTTCTCTCCTTTTCCTCCTTTTCCTCCTTATATTTGTTTTCTATTTTCTTCTTAGTGTCAGCTCTGCATTCAATTATCTCCTATAAGTGAAGACACATTTAGATAATCGTTGTTTGCTTCGGAAGCGGCACTCAATTCAATTCAAATAAAGCGTTCAATCCTATGAAATCCCAGTTGGAGTTAAGATTAGTTGCCCTCATTATTCTAAATATCGCTATTAATTTATAAAATATTGGAAAACTTTTCACTCAAATTTCCTAAACTCAATAAATATGGTATAACTATAGCATAACTATAGCCATAATCATAGCTATACTAAACTCATTTCACTCGAAAATTTTAAATAGATTTGTTGTGTTTCTCTTATTTCAATCATTTCCCATTTGTGCCGACTATACAGACTGTGCACACTGTGATCACCCATTAATTTAATGAAGACATAAAAAGAGTGCTCACAAATGATGCACTTTCAGAGGTTAGGATTTCCTTCGAATACATTTCTGGTTCCATAAATTGTCACTCTTTCGGAACTTCTTATCTCAATATTATACACAACCGATAAACTTATTGATCGAATTAGTGGTAAAAACCGCACAAATCGTAATCATAAGAGTTTTAGGCCAACGATTCACTCAATTATTATCTGATAGTTCTCTAAAGACATTCATTAAATCACTTCGAGGAAAGTTATTTCTTAAATTTTTCTTAATATCATTTATTCCAATAAAATGGAGAGAAATTCAAAACAAAATATTTTTATTTCTCTTTAAATGACAAACAATTTATTACTTCAGAGGTTTAGAAAACATTTATTTTTATAAGACTTTAATTTAATGTATTTAAAGAAAATTAATTATTTAATAATTCAAAGGAATAATATATTATATTATAATAAAATTACTCTTTTATGGGAGTATTTGTTTTACACCGAAATTCTTTCATAATTTGAAATATAGTCACTGATTATAATATGTTTGATATCTTTTGTTTCATAGAATCAGTGAATTCTTTCATTTGATGGGCGAAAGGGTCCCAAATATAACAATAAGTTTTGATGCAAAAGCTCTCAAAATTACTTTATTATCGCAATAATACCAAAGAATAAATTACGAAAATTTCATTCCAGGCTTTAATTTTTGATTAGGAGAGAGAGAGAGAGAGAGAGAGAGAGAGAGAGAG
>JAQIXI010000191.1:0-30943 GCA_034700165.1 Galumnidae sp. Gr-Ori-00277 | reverse complement strand
AAACAAAAACATATGTTTTGTGTTATGAAAGCAATCAATAGATGGCAGACAAACACAAAACACTTCAAACATTATTTAAAATTTCAGTTCACTTTATATGATTTAAATCAAATTTAATAATAAAATTATCCGCGAATTCATTAAAATAAATAATAATAATATTGGTTTTATCTAAACAAGAAATTTCTCTTAGTTATCTAGGAGTTATATTTGGGGATGTAGTAGCTATTATCGATAAAACATGAATAAATACAAGGTAAGTAACAAGGTATGATTAATTAGCAAGCTATTTTGCTTTTTTAAAGTTTGTGATTTTCATTTAATTATTCTTTTTTGCGTAAAATAATTTTTTTAATTCAATGAAAAGAGAAATATATTTCAGAGAACTGTAGAGAACTGTAGAAAACTGTAGAGAACTGTAGAGAACTGTAGAGAACTGTAGAGAACTGTAGAGAACTGTAGAGAACTGTAGAGAACTGTAAAGAATAACCCCATAATTGAGTGGAACCACATTTCAATAATAATGAAAGAAATGAATAAATGATTTAATAGAAGCGATAATTTATTTAAAATTAAAGCATAAAAATACAAAAAATACAAAAATAGCTGCCTTTGAATGAATTTCACTATAATTTAACAGAAAGAGAGCACCGAATGCTCTGATTTGCTCTTAAGAGTAGATCCAATCGATTGTTTGCCATTTGATATCATCTTTAGCTGCCTTAAGAATAAGAACTAGTTTTGTATAAAATATGACAAAAAATAGTTTATGATATAAATGGCAAACAAACAAAATCACAAACAGTTTCGAATCACAAACCGGTAATTGTTTTGATTTTTTGTTAAATTGAAAAATAATAAATTCATTGAAAAGAGTATAGACTGTAAAGGATTGGTCCCGAATTCGACCACTTTTCGGGTATACTTTATATGTCTAACAAATGACATAAGAAGTGAAGGTTTGTTGAGAATGAGCTTTGAATGAAACTTTGGCACTTCGGCCGCACACACAACACCACTACCGGAAAAGTGGTCAAAATCTGACTTTAAAAGACCTGTATTACCATTAAATAGTTAATTATGTTTTTCATTACCAGAACCGGATTTTTCTCGTTTTATGATTTTTGAGTAAATGTTTGCGAATTCTTTTCATTAATGAAAATGAAAAATGAGATGAAATGATGCGATAAATTAATTGAGTGAACACTTCATAAATTAGGCTTTGATTCAGACTTAGATCACAATCTAATCATTTTTTATGAGACGTTATTATTCGTCACATATTATGAGACGTCGGGTAATAGTCTGGTGTCGGTTCTGCTACGGGTTCTGGTGTTGTATACAAAGGATTTGGAAAATCTGGCGGATGAGGCAGTGGTCCCGAACGCTTCGGTTTACGACGATATGCCATTAGCCAACACGATATGGCCACCGCCACCGCCACCAGTGCTAACAAAGTTGTTATTATCATAGAAATAATTAAACCTAATTTTGGGAGACAGACGTGTTCTATGTCTTCCACTTTTGGGCCGCTCTGAATGGGTAGAGACGGCTGAGGATCACGTTTTTCAAATGTCAAAATTGCATTCGACTGAACCATAATTTCTTCGCGAAGAGCGCCTTCTTTGAAAGCGTCTGTCAAAACGAGGTCCTCCTCATTAATTTGTCTTCTTTTACGTCGACCATAAGCGTCAACCCCTTCGCAGTTGACGGGAGGACACGAACCGAAACAGACTCTTATATTGCATTGAAATCTCAAATTATTACTCGAAGGGAACTTAAATGCATTGAATCGGGCCATCAGTGACTTGCGATGCGGGTCGTACTCCCAATTGCCAAAAATGCTCGGATCAGTGGCACAACCGTTTGCATCCGTCACTTCGTATTGGAACTCTCCGTCGTCTTCCATAGTCTTTGCGACACAACTTCGAGCAAAACCGCCATAAATGAAGTCGGGCTGAACGTCAACTTTCAAAAGTAAATCGTCGCCGATCTCTGCGCTATTGATTTCTTTGCCCTCAAGAGTACAGATCGACATAATACAAGTCGGAGGCGGACCAGTGTTTGCTATTGTGCCCGAAGTTGTAATCATACTAACATTAAAACCAAGAGTTATTGTCTTTTCTCCGGTATTGTAAACGCATTTGATGTGATACGCCCGGGCTCTGAATGTCACCAGTTTTGGATGTTTTTGAATAATCAATACAAAGGACGCCTCCCCGTCCACATGAATCAGTCCGCAGTGGCCGAACAACACTTTAAAATCAACTGAGTCTCCCTCAGCACTCGTAACCATTCGTCTGCATTGAGGGTCTTGACTGTGACCCTTAACATAAATTATACCATCGAATCGGTCCAATTGGACGGACACCTGAACGCCATCAGCCAAACACATCACTAAATACAATATAAGGTTAAGAATAGGATTTCTAATATAAAGTGTGAGATAATACCCAATATCTCTGATGGCGGGGGTATTGTTCGCGATTCCACCGGAGGTTCGGGAGGCTCTACATAACAGCCAACGTTCTTATCATATGCATCTCCAATACGACCCTTAGGACAGGTACAGATAGCTTTATGGTCTCGAGCTGTGCACTCGGAATGAGGTCCACATATGTAGCAAGGACCTATAATTTACAATTCATTTAATTTAATTTATAAAACAGTTATATCTGAGACTTACTGATACACTGTTTGCTCCCCAAATCACACTCTCTGTCATTAGCACAGTCTTCAACTGTACGACAGCCATCAATTTCTTTACAACCCTTGACATATGGATCACCAATAGTGTCAACAGGACAGCTACAATCATAACCTCCAGGTCTATTGTTACAAATAGCACCCGAACCACAGATCACGTGTTGGCACTCATTCAAGTCAACACATTCACCGCTTGGATGTAATTCGTAGCCGTGAGGACAGACACAAAAACCACTGGCGCTTCCAGTATAGACACAGTCTTCATTCAATGGACAGGGATTTGTTGTCGTGCAGTTTACTGTCTTTATGAAACAGTAATCATTTTCACGGAAAAAGTTTTGCGGACATCCACAGGTATTGCTGTCCAAACAAATAAGATTACCCGGACAGTGATAGTTTATACCGCAAACAATTTTCTTAAAACATAATTTGAAAGGATTGCCCTCATGACCCGGAGGACAATAACAATCTGATTGATGGTTCTCTGTTCGACAAATAGCATTCTGACCGCACTTATATTCCAATAGTCCTCTTACGGCACAGGGATCTACAAAATTCAATACAAATTATTAATTTATTTAGAAATGTATTAAACAAAGAGACGGAATGACACACACCATAACACTCTCCAGAATTGAGATCACACTTTTTGGTGAGACTACAGTCAGAATCTGCGCGACAGCCTCTAAGTGGTGGTGGAATCAGACGACATCCTTCTCTATATGGGTCGCCCTCATAATGAGCCAAACACTTGCATTCATAAGAGCCTAAGAGGTTAATACAGGTCGCGTTCTTCGAACACACAATTCGTGGCTCTTCTAAGCATTCATTGATATCTAAACGTTTATCACATTTTTATTGTAATGTTTTGTTTTTAATTCAGTGGACAATACCTTCACAAATGCCTTCAACAGTCAGTCGGAAACCTCGCGGACAAACACAGAAACCGCCTCCCGTTCCACTGAATATACACTCCTGATTGGCGATACAGGGGTTAGTTGTGGTACAGTTTTGACTTCTCTCTAAAATAATTAAAAACAAATAAGAAATGATATAACACAGAGGAAGGCCTACTCGAGCAGTAATCCAATTGTCTTTCAAAGTCTGGAGGACAGCCACACTTATTGTCAGACAAACAAATTAGATTTCCCGGACAATTGCCATCAGATACACATTCGACAGGTTTGCGACAGATTTCGTATGGATTTCCGAAATGTAAAGGTTTGCACCGACACTCCTTCCTGTGATTGACGACCGCACAGATAGCGTTTTGGCCGCATTCGTAATCCTGAAGACATGGATCTAATAGTTTTAGAAAAGTTTTAAAAAATTAATTGATTTTCTTGAAAATATATGCGAGAACTGACTCAAGCATTTAAACTCAACACAGGCTTTGTCTTCGTGACAGTCAGAATCGTGGAGACACTCCTGTCGGGGCTGTTCCGCTGTTCATATGAATAGTTTTATAATTCAAAAGTACTTAAAATTTGATGTTATTCATACCAAAACATCCCTCTCCATATGGATCTCCTGTACTACTTGGAGGACAGGAACATTTATAACTACCAGCGGTATTAACACACATCGCTCCGGGACCGCACGGGAATGTCTGCTGATCACATTCATTGATGTCTCGACAGAATCCGTCTGATGTAAGGATAAAGCCTCGAGGACATATACAGAAACCGGTTAAGCCATTTCCACTACTGTACGCACACTCTTGGTTTTGTGGACAGGGAGTACTCGTCGAACAGTTAACACTCGTCACTAAAATAGTCGAAACAATTTATTTAAAATATCGTAATTAGAAAAAGTTGTTTAATTCATACGAATGCAAAACGACGACAATTGTTGGAACGGTTTGGGACAGCCACAGAAGTCACCCAAACAATTGAGATTTCCCGGACAGTCGGCAAAATTGGAACAGGAATCGCCTAAAAACAAATATAAGGCTTTAAATCAATTAAATAATGTATAATAGCTTACGGATAGAACACTCGACATATGGATTTCCTCTGTGCCCAACAGGACAGACACATTCAGCCTTAGAATTGACTGCCTTACAAATGGCTCCTTTACCACAAACTCCGGGTCGCGAACAAACATCTAATTTGAAATTAAATAAATATTAGAATTTGGAACCATTAATAAGAAGACAAAAGAAGACAAACCATAGCATTCCTGAGTCACGGGATTACATTTCTGATCGTCCTTACAGTCAGAATCGTGGAAACAAACGGGAAGGGGTGACCTACAACCGGTTGGACCATAAGCATCACCAACGAGAGGCATTGGACACGAACACTTGAACCATCCAGGTAAGTTAGTACAACTGGCACCTGGTCCACAGGGAACTCTTTCTTTTAGACATTCATTAATATCTTTGCACTCCTGATTGGCACAAACATAACCGTTGCCACAATCCTTATCCACTTCACATTCAACCGATACTTTAGTGCACTGTCTTAAAGGATCGCCAGTATATCCGGGAAGACACGAACACTGGGCCTCATGTTTCTCAGCCCTACAAATAGTATTGACGCCACACATTCCTCCAATACTGCACGGGCTCTGACAGAAGCCATTGACACACGCCTTATCGAAAGGACAGTTGTTATGCATACGACATCCGACAATACATTTCTGTTTCAAACAAATCCTTTCGAGACCGCAGTCGTCATCATTTCTGCACTCCGGAGGGATTTCTTAAATATTAACTCATTGTTTAGTCATTTATAACATTAACTAATCAATTGTGACAAACCTCGACACTCAACATCGGGATCCCCTCTAAATCCACTAGGACAACTACATATAGCCACGTGGTTGGCAGCCGAACAAATGGCTTCTTTACCACAGGCGCCGCTATGAGTGCACGGATTAATGCATTTGGATTTAATGCACGCCTTATCTGTTGGGCAGTGCGTCGATGAACGACAACCGTCTGTTCAGTTCAACAGAAATATTAAGAATTAATTATTCTCTTAAAAGATATGGAAAAAGAACTCACAAACACAGCGTTGGTTCTGACAAATGTGTTCGAGAGGACACTGAGGATCGGATGTGCACTCGGGTGGGGGTAGTATTCGTTCGCACAATACTTTTGGATCACCAGTGAAGTCAGGATTGCAGGTACAAATACGGTCGTGATTAAGAGGTTTGCAAACGGCATTTGGTCCGCACGCGCCGAACAAATTGCACGGATTCTGACAATTCTTGTTAATACAGGACTCCTCAAAACGACAGTTGGCGTCATTACGACAGCCCTCTAAACAATGCAAACAATCATTTGATTTCCAAATAAAATTCAATAAAAAAAGAAATCTTACCAATGCATCGATTAGTCTCACAGATCTTTCCCAAAGCACAGGAGGCGTCTGTTTCACAGTAGTCGTCCGGAACTGATTAACAATTAATATAAGAATTAATTTTTAAAAAATAATTAAAAGTGGTTTTCATACTCGGCTCGCATTTCACGAATGGATTTCCTCTAAAGTTTGTAATGCATTCACAGCGAGGCCTGTGATTAAAGGGTTGGCAGTTGGCGTTCACTCCACAACTATTTGGTAAAAGACAAGGGTTTTGACAAATTCCATGAATGCAGGCCCGGTCTTCGTGACAGTTATTATCGAGACGACATCCGGATATGCACTGAGTATTTTCACAAATCTGTCCCAAAACACATTCACTATCTTTTAAGCATTGAGGCGGTGCTTCAGTGCACACCACATTTGGATTGCCTTTGAGACCAGAAGGACAGGAACACATCGATGTGTGATTGAATGGCTTACAAATAGCATTTCGACCACAAACACCAAAAAGACTGCACGGGTTCTGACAAATACCATTAATACAGGACTCTTCGAGAGCACAGCCCTGACTGTCTCGACAACCAATAATACAGCGCGAGTTTTCACAAACCAATCGATTTCCGCAGTCAGTGTCACGAATACATTCTCTCACGTCTTGAAGTGGTCGGCACTCGACGTGAGGATCTCCGATGAAGCCAGAGTGGCAAGAGCACACGGCTAAGTGTGCGTTCGCTGAACAGTCAGCGTTTATTCCACACGCGTTCGGGTGTTCGCAAGGATTCCTACAAACTCTATTATAACAGGTTTGGTCAGGAGTGCACTGGTCATTATTACGACATCCCTCTATACAAGTGCCCGATTCGCAAATGTAGCCGAAACTACACTCTCGATCCGAAGCGCATCCAATCAATTGATGTGAATCTTCACGTTCGCAAACAGCGAAAGGGTCTCCAGTGAATTGTGGCGGACAACTGCAAACTGCTCTATGATTTTCCGACTGACAAAATGCGTGTCGACCACAGGCGCCAAATACACTACAGGGGTCCTGACATCTTTGATTAATACACGCCATTGTGTAAGAACAGGTGTCATCCGTACGACAGGCATCGATACACTTTCCATTTTCACATATTTGTCCGGTTCCACAGTCGGCGTCGTGCAAACAAACAGGAATTATGACTGGAGTGCACTGAATATTGGCGTCACCCGTGAACCCGGATGGACAAGAGCATCGGGGACGGTGACCCACTGTAGTGCACTGGGCATTTACTCCACAAGAGTCGGGATAATCGCAAGGATTTAAACATTGTCTGTGAAGACAAGTTGTGTCCTGTAAACAGTTGTCATCGAATCGACAGCCAATTATGCAGACATTCTGTTCACATAAGTGTCCCAAATGGCAGTCCTTATCGTTATTACATTGAATTGTAGGCAATATTGTGATGGCTTTACAATAATCGTATGGATTGCCCTCAAAACCAAAAGGACAGCGACATTGTGGACGATGAAGGACTGGTTGGCAGTTGGCGTTCTGTCCACAGGGGGTCTGAACGGTACACGGGTTTATACATTTGCTGTTATAACAGGCTCTGTCGAAAGTACAGTCTGAGTCTCGTCTACAGCCAGTAATACAGTTTCCGTCGTCACATATCTCTCCCGGATTGCAAGCGGTGTCACTATAGCACTGCTTTTGTGTCGAAACGCAATAGTGATGTTCGCAGACCTTTCCGGGACCGCAATGACTGTCTTCTTCGCACTCATATTCAACACTCGGTTTCTTTTCAACGCAATGAACTTTAGGGTCGCCCTCATAGTTGAGGGGACACAAACACTCAGACTTATGGTTAACACCTCTGCAAAGAGCATTAAAACCACAAGAATTTTGAAGTGAATTTGACTGTGAGCAAGGGTCACTACATCTTCTATTAATGCATGACTTATCAAATGGACAGTTGGCATCTGCGCGACACCCGATTATACATCTGTTTGTGACACATATCTTAGAAGAGCCGCAGTCATTGTCGACATAACACTCTTCCTGTTGAACCTGACATGAAATGCTTGGATCTCCGGTATAGCTCTCAGGACATCGACAGACCCCGTCGTGGTTTATAGCAATACATAAAGAGTTTGTACCACAGATTTTAACAGAACAGGGATTTTGACACAACTTATTAATACAACCTTTCGTGAAATCACAGTCACTATTACTACGACATCCGTCGATACAACGACTATTTTCACAGATCTCAGAGGGTCTGCACTCGTTATCTGAGACACAGCCAGAGATAACCGCACATTTTCCTGACTGACAAATATAGCCGACGGGACAGTCATCGTTCTTACGACAAGTGGGAAGTTCTAAGCATTGGGTTTCAGGATTTCCCGTATAATTTGGAGGACAATTGCATTTCGACCTGTGATGGAATGGAATGCACTCAGCATTTATACCACACGAACCCCTAAAACTACATGGATTTTGACACTGTTGTGAATAACAGGTCATATCAAGTGCACAGTCCTCATCGCGACGACAACCGGCAAAACACTTTCCTTTGACACATATGTGTCCGATAGTACAGTCTTTATCGGCGCTGCACTCAAAACGTGTAATACATTGTCGATGTATACAAAACTTATCGATAGAACAGTCGGAATCAGTCTTACAGGAAAGGGCTTCTTGTGTTGGAAGAGTACATCTAATCGTTGGATTACCTTCGAATGGGTGCGCACACGAACAGATCGGCTGATGGTTTAATGGTTTGCAAAATGCATTCTCACCGCAAACCCCACTAAACATACAGGGATTAGTGCATTGAAGACTTATGCAGCTCTGGTCGTCAGCACATCCGCCATCAGATCGACAGCCATTAATGCATTTATAACTTTGACAGATCTTTCCTAAATTCTGTCCGCAGTCGACGTCAACCACACAATCCATTCGACGGCATTCAATCTTTGGATTACCAGTAAATCTTGTCGGACACGAACAGAATGGCTGATGATTTACTCCATTACATATGGCTTCTGTTCCACAGGCAGTAGGACTCGCGCATACGTTAAGACATTTTCGATTAATACATGTTTCGTGATTTAAACACTCAGAGTCTGATCTGCAACCAGTCATACATTTTCCGCCGTCGCAGACAAACCCTTGAGGACAGACTTCATCGGAGGTACAAATGATACTACAGAGTCGGTCAATACATTTCTCGTTATCAAAGCATTCGATATCAGAATTACATTCAGCCCTACAAACGGCTCCTTCACATCTGCTTCCAATAAGGCACGGGTTCTGTGCACTACAAGATGTTGACACCCGAACACATTCTACGTATGCATTTCCTATTGATCCCTCTTTACACGAACAGATCTTTTCGTGAAGACTGACACTACAAATAGCATTAGTTCCACAGGCAGTAGGAGTGGCACAGGGGTCGATACATAGGTTGTTAATACAGGCTTCAGATGAGGCGCAGTCAGAGTCCGAACGACAGCCAACATTACAGGTATTTTGAAGACATATTTCACTGGAAGGACAGTCTCGATCTTTAGTGCAATGGATATGACACCTGCCATTCGTACACTTCTCATCGACTGCACAGTCTTTGTTTGCGCTACAAATGGGACGGCATCTGTTGTTTGTACAGAAATGACCAGAGGAATGGCAGTCAATGTTTGAGGCACAGGATATCGATTCCCTCATACATCCAACGTTAGCAGTGGGTCGGCCCACAAAGTTTTGCGGACAACTGCAGCTAATTCTGTGATTGACAACATTACATAAGGCATTGGGACCGCAGGCGGCGCTCCCCTCACAGGGATCTATACATTGATTTCGGGTACAAATTAAATGTTCGCCGCATTGACTGTTAGAACGACATCCGGTTTGACATCTGTTTTGACTACAAATCTCGTTGTGTTGACATTCGTTATCGTTTCGACAGAGAAGTGAACAAAAGCCTCCGAAACATTTTTCACCCAAAGCGCAATCCTTATCAGAAGTGCACTCAGGTCTGCACCGACCCTCAGAACAAAAATGATTTTGAGGGCAATCATTGTTGGAGAGACACATTCGCATAACTCGAATACAGGATAATTTCGCGTTACCGGTGAAACTGGTGGGACAGGTGCACACCGGCTGATGGGATACCATATTGCAAATGGCATTCGTTCCGCACGACGTCGGAGTATCGCAAAGATTTTTACAACTATTGAGAAGACACGACTCCTTATAAGAACAATCGTTGTCTGTACGGCACCCGAATTGGCATTTCTTGTTGTGACAAATCTCTCCGGTCAGACACTCTTCATCTGTAGAACAGCCCAAAAGACAACGTTTGTCAAAACAGATTTCTTTAAGGGCACAGTCTTTATCTGAAGCACAGGGAGGACGACATCGATTTGAGTCGCATATCATTCCGAAGAGACAGTCTTTGTCTGCAACACAAGCGGTGGGTATTCGAACACAACCTCTTCTGTAGTCGTGTGGATCTCCAGCAAAGCCTTCAGGACAGGAACATATACTCTGACGGTTTTCAATACGACATAAAGCATTGGGTCCACAGGTTTGGGGTCTTTCACACGGATTCTGACACAACAAATTACCAGAAAAGTCGGGCTCACAGACAGCATTTGGCGGACAATCAGAGTTTCCGTTCGGACATTCATTGGGTCCGCGACATCCGGGCTCTCCAAATGGTGAACCAATATTTCTTTCTGGAGGACAGACGCAATCATAGCCCCCTATTTTATTCTTGCAAATGGCTGTTCGGTGACAAACGGGTTGAGAACAATAATTGATTGGAGCGCAGCCGACAACCGGATCGCCTTCGAAACCTTCTAAACAGCGACAAACGGCTGAGTGTTGCTCTGAACTGCAGACGGCATTATCGCCACATATTCTTTGCTGACGACAGGGATCGACACACGTATACTTAGAACAGACCTGATTTGGTTTACAGTCCTGACTATCGATGCATTCAATGGCTTTACAGCCAAACTTATCGTCGGTTGGGTTTCCAGTAAAACCGGGTAAACACTCACAAACGGGTAAATGATTTCTAACTTTACAAACGGCGTTACGACCGCACAGAACGCTATTACATAAATCAATGCAATCATTTCGACCCCTTTCGTCTGAACGACAGCCCAAATGGTCGTCACATTCCACATCTGACTGACATTTGCTCTCTACCCTTGATATACATTTCCATCCGACGCATTGATAGTCATCTGCGCAGTCAGTGTTGGTCTGACAGACTTGAATACATTTTCCATTTTCGCAGCGCTCGTTCTGATTACAATCGCGATGAGAACCGCATGAAATGCGACAAAAGTGGTCGACATAACAGAATTCAGAAGCGGGACAATTGTCGTCTGTATCGCAATGAAGACGTTTTCGACAGCCGGCGATGGGATCACCAAAAAAGCCTTCCCTACACTTACAGGTATACGAATGGATTTGAGGCACACAAACGGCATTATCGCCACAAGCGGTCGACTTCTGACAAACATTAATGCATTTGTTTTCATAGCAAACATCACTTTCTTTACTGCAGTCCAAACTTGTGGTGCACTCAACTCTTTCGCAACGGATGTGTGGATCTCCTAAAAAGTTTTGCGGACACGAACAGCGAGGTTTGTGGTGTAGACTAACACAACTGGCGTTTACACCACAAACAGTCGGATCATTACATCTATCTCTACATTTGGGAATTCCGGCCACAAGAATACAAGTGGCAGAATCCGGACAGTCGTTATCCCCGTTATAACAAACGTCTGGTTCGTGACATCCGGGATGTGTGTATGCATTACCGACTAAATTGTTTGGACACTTACAGCTAAAACTTCCCGGAGTGTTATCGCAAATGGCAGTGTTATGGCAGGGATGGAGTCGACACTCGTCCACATCAACGCAAATAAGTCGTCCATTATTTTCAAAGCCCTGTTCACAACGACAGGCCGCCTGTCGGTCACGTATAACACAAGTGCCATATGGACCGCAGTCGACACTATCGCACGCATTTTCGCACAGGAAGTTAACGCATTGCCTATCGTAGGGACAGTCGGCGTCGTGAAGACAATCAACTTTTTGGCAGCCATTCTGTCTGTTATAGGGATCGCCGGTATATAAGCCAATGTCCGGACATTTGCACAGAATTTGATGATTTGCAATAGTGCAGAGTGAGTGCGGTCCGCACGGGTTAATATCACAGGGATTGACGCATTTGGAAACTCCATTAAAATCACTTCTGCATGCTGCATTCTTTGGACAGTCAGAGTCTCCACGAGGACATTCACCCGGGTTTTGACAACCAGTAAAACCGTCTCCTATTTCTCCTTCAGAACACATACATCGATAACTGCCCGGAATGTTCTCACAAATACCAGTTTCATGACAGGGACTACTTAGACATTCATTGATGTCAACACATCCCAGTCCTGTCTTGAATTCGAATCCGGGAACACAAGTGCATTGAGTATTGGCACAGACCTGGTTTATACTGCAGTCACTATCGGAACGACAGCCAGAAATACAGATGTGATTACTGCAAACCTCTCCCGTCGGACAATTATTATCACTGGAACAGGTCTGAGCACATGTGTTGTCGACGCACTTTTCTCCCTCAACACATTGATTACAGGGAGCTCTACATCTCAGTTGTTGACATATATGTCCGGCGGGACATCTCGTGCTATCGATGCAGTCAATGACTTTTCGTTTGCAGCCCATTATAGGAGTGGGAGAGCCTTCGAAATCGAGTCCACAACTGCAGGTAAGGTTATGGTTGATTACAGAACAGATTGCGTTCGGACCACAAATGCTTTTTATTTCGCACGGATTTTGGCACCGGTTCTGAATACAGGCCTGATTTGCATCGCATTCAGAATTGTCGCGACAACCGATATTACAGTAACCCTTCGAAACACAGGCCTCGTTTGGGGGACAACTGTCGTGAACTATACACGCCTTCACACAAAAGTTGTCAACACATCGCTCTCCTGAATAGCATTCTGTGTCGAGAGTACAAACGAATCGGCACTGACCGTCAACACAGGCCTGACTGTCACCACAATCCGGGTTAGAAGTGCAGAGTCTTGATATGCGGGTACAGCCGCCCAAAGAGTCGGCCTCTCCTCTAAAGTTGTCGGCACAGACACACTTTGCCTCGTGATTACGGGTAACGCAAACAGCATTTGGACCGCATTGAAGGCGTTCGCACGCATTCTTACACAGATTTACACCCGTCGGGTCGGGCAGACACGCGGCATATGGCGGACAGTCACGATTCCCATTTGGACACGAATTGGGATGTCTACAGCCACGGATCCCTTTCTCGTAGGGGTCACCGATATAATCGGGCGGACATTTACAAGAATAGGAGCCATGAGAGTCAACGCATTGCGCCAATTGATGGCATGGATTTGATTCACATAAACGTACGGCAATACATCCCGAACCGTATGGATCGCCGGTATAACCAGACAGACATCTGCAGTTAGCGCTGTGCGCCTGAGCCACACAAACAGCATTAGATCCGCAACCATTAATGCAAGGATCGAAACAATAGTTCTGATTAGAACAGGCCTTATTGTCTGCACAGTCTCTATCAGTAATGCACTCCACTCTACGACAACCTTTGCTCTGGTCGTATGGGTTTCCAACATAGAGTCCAGTTTGAGGGCATCGACACTCGGGTTGTCTATTGATTGTAATACAGACCGCATTTTTGCCGCATTCGAAATGAGAACAGCCGTCGGCGCACTTCCGAATGCCATTTGTGTCGGGCGAACAAACATCGTTTGGGTTCTGACAGTCAATGTCTGCATCGCATCCGTGTATTGGAATCGGAATACAACCCGTTCTGCTTTGAGGGTCACCTGTGAAGCCGGGATCGCATTTGCACTGACCCTTATGTTGGAGGGAAATACATCTTGAATTTGGAGTACACGTGAAGTCAATACAGGCTTCGGCGCACTTCAAGTTTCCATTATTAGCATTGGATCGACAGGTCTCGAATGAAGGACAGTGCGAGTCTTCATTACATTCATTAGATTTTGGTCTGCAGACAGCGCTCAGGGCGTCCCTTACAAATCCTCCGATACATTCACAAAATGCTGTGTGATTTGAGGCAACACAATGAGAACCTGTGCCACAGTTTGTGAATTGACAGGCATTGAAACATTTCTTAAGGCCGTCGTTCATCGGTTTGCAGACATCTGTGGGTTCGCGACAATCGAAATCGAATTCGCATTCATTGGTTTGTTTGTGTCGACAGCCGTTCAGCACATTATTGGGATCCCCGACATATCCATTGAGACAAACGCATTGAGGTCTGTGTTTGACTCCACTGCAAACAGAATTTGGTCCACAGGTCACTGAATCGCAGACATCGACGCAATCAAATATTCCGGACTGTGTTTGACGACAGGTATGAGTGGATCGACACTCGACATCACTTTGACAAACATTTTTTCGAATGGGTTGACATCCAGTAATATAAGGGTCGCCATCAAATCCGGAGACACAAAAGCATTGAGTCTTGTGGTTATTGGACTTACAATCGGCGTTTTGACCGCACTTTACATAAAGACAAGCGTTGGCACACTTTCTAGTGCTGGCCGTATCAGTTTGACAGACGTTATCATTGGGACAGTCCTCATCTGACTTACATTCGTCGGGATCGTGACATTTGTGAAAGGGGTCGCCAACAAAGCCCTGACGACAAGTGCATTGGGCCCTATGGTTAGATGACACGCAAACAGCGTTCTCTCCACAAAGAAAGTGTTCGCACGGATCAGAGCAAAGGTTTATACTGTTGGCCCCCTTAACACAGATAGCGTTTGAGGGACAGGTATCATCACTATCGCATTCATGTGGTATTTTATAACAACCGTCTTCTCCGGGTCTTCCGGTATATCCCTCTTTACAGACACACGAAACGAACTGATTAGTTGTACTACAGATAGTGTTGGGTCCGCACAGGTTTGTACTGCAGCCGTCAGTGCAGTCTTTTATTCCATTTTGAGTGAGTTGACAGACTTCGTGTGTCTTACAGTCAGTATTTGAGGTACACTTGTCTTTAGGAGAACAACCTCTCAATAAATCTTCTGGAGATCCAACAAATCCTTGTTTGCATTGACAGCTCGCGGTGTGAGACACAGCTATGCACTGAGCGCTTGGACCACATTTCACTGTTTGACAGACATCGAGACAATCAAGAATTCCTTTTCTGGTCGTCGAACAGATTTGATCGTCTCTACACTCGCGATCTGATTGACAGAGATTAGGAGCACAGGCGCCGGTCGGGTCACCAGTTATTCGTGTATAGCCCTGAAGGCATTCGCACTGCGGTCTGTGATTTCTTCCAATACAGTGCGCGCCTTCACTACAAATATGTCCGAAACAAATATCGACGCAATCTCTTATGTTCTCATTTGTGAGAACACACTTCTTATCTGTAGAGCACTGGTCGTCGCCATCACATAAATGTTGTGGTGGTTTCTGACAGCTTCTAATGGCGTCACCAATAAAACCGGGTAAACATTCACAGACCGCCTGATGTCCTCTTCCGACACAGTGGGCATTGAGACCACACCTGACATTAAGGCAAACATCTGTACAGTTCTTGAGTCCATTTTGCATTCGACGACAGGCCTGACTGTCGGGACAACTCAAGTCATCACTACAAGTGATTTGGAGGGGTTGACATCCAAACTTGTTGTCATACGCATCGCCAACAAAATTTGGTCGACACTCGCAATAAGGTGTGTGTCCTGAACCCCGACATACAGTATTAATACCGCACTGGAAATCCTGGCAAACGCTCTGACAGTCTCGGATTCCCTGAGGAAGTGTAACACATGTCTCGTCCTGATTACAATCCCCGTCTTCGCGACAAATGGGAGGATTACAACCCTTTTGAAGATCGTAAGGATTTCCCTCATAATTGTTATGACAATTGCATTCAGGCCTTCGACCCATAGATTGACAAAAAGCGTTGGGACCGCATTGAATGCCTGTACAGACATCAGAGCAACGTTTCTGACCGTCAGTTGATTGGCGACAAATGTAACCCTCGGCACAGTCTTCATCGATATTACAACTCGTTATTTGAAAAACTGCTGTTCTGGAAGTACAGCCTTTTTCTAAGTCGTGCGGATCTCCTGAATGAGCGTCTCTGCAATAACACAACGGTTTGTGATCAGTGCTCACACAGAAAGCATTTGGTCCGCATTGAGTCGTATCGCAGGGATCGACGCATTGATAACCGATATCTTTGTTAACAAAATTGCAGGCATTGTTTGTCTCACATTGAGAGTCATGTTTACAGGCGTTGGGCTGAGCGCACACTCCTCGGAAACAAACGGCTCCAGTCGGACAGTTAAATGTTGTCGAACACGAAGTTCCGATTCCACTGATTTGATCTTCTATTCCGGCCTCACGCGGGGGCTGACACGCATACAATGGGTTACCAATGAAACCGGAGGGACAGATACATTGAAAACTTCCGATCACATTAATACAATTGGCACCCGTTCCACAAGGATTGCCCTGAAGGCACTCATTTACATCTTCGCAGCCAAGGAATGGATTTCCATGAAGTCCTGCCGGACAAATACATTCGACAGTATTTGCGCCCTCCAAACAGGAAGCGCTCTGACCGCAGACTATATGTTCACAGCGAGGAACTGATGTACACGACTTGTAAGGGTTTCCACTGTAACCAGAATTACAAACGCACTTATTTGGTGTCGAATAAGTACAGTGAGCGTTGAGACCACATCCCGGACTACATATCGGAGGCGTTGGAAGAGGAGGAGCGCACAAAATATCTGGATTTCCCACAAAAAATGGCAGACATTTGCATTGATTGGTGTGAAGATCGCATTTGGCTCCGACTCCGCATTTGCTGTCACTACAACTCTCTACACATTTTCCGTCAACACATTCCTGACCGGAAGAACAGAGTTTTGATTGTGAACAACCAGTTTCAGGACTACACCCGCCGCCGGCCCAGGGATTACCACTGAATCCATTCATACATTGACAGACACCAATATTTTCACTGTTGACAATGCACTGGGCATTTATACCACACCAAACATTAGAACAGGGAGTGACACAGCCTTGAATCAAGTCATTGGGGTTTCCAGTGAAGCCGGGTTTACATTGACATCGAGGATCATGTCTTACAGACAAACAGTCAGTGTTTGGCCCACATATGGCAGAAACACAGGCATCGATACAGACTCCCGCCTGTCTGTCACACACTGTGTCATCCGGACAGTTTCCATTAGATTCGCATTTTGCCGGACCAAAACAGCCGGAACTGTAAGGATCTCCATCAGCCCCTTGAGGGCACTCACATTTATAACTTCCCAAAACATTGACACAAATAGCAGAGACAGCACAGGGACCGTTCGGATCAATTGGTAATAAAGACGTGCATTCGTTTATATCTTCACAAATAAAAGGAAAAATCAAAAAACAATTTTTAGAGTAAAGTCTACTAACCCTGACATCCAGTGTTTGGATTTCCGGTACAGCCAGGCCTACATTTACACTGCGGACCATTAAGACCAAGACTACATTCCGCATTTTGTCCGCATTGATGCCAATCACAGGGATCTAAAAGTTTATAATTATTTTGGATAATAATTATAAATGACTTACGTTTGCAGTTCTCTCCGTCCAGAATAAAAGGGGGAACACATTCGCACCACTTTCTGCTACACTTCTGATTCGTTGGACACTGACTATCCTTTTCACACGAGTGGTCTAATTATGGCATAAATTTTGTTAATTTTCAGATCATATGAGTATGAAATAAACTTACAAATTCGAGTACAGCCTTCTTTGCCGACTCCAGAATAACCGGGTGAACACAAGCACTCATAAGAGCCAGGAAGATTTACACATTCAGAGTTAGAACCACAAACTTCGAATTCACTCATTTCTTTGCATTCATTAATATCTCGACAAAAACTATTTGCTTCTAATGTGAATCCTTTGGGACAAATACAATACCCATAACCAGAACCGGTATAAATGCATTCCTGGTTCTGAGGGCACACGTTTTCATTGGAACAGTTTCTGCTCATCACTACATATCATATATAAATTAAAGTATTTCTCAATTAAAGTGTAAAATCTTACCAATGCAATAATCCCCTTCTCTGATAAAAGGTGTCGGACAACCGCAATGGCGTCCGTGATAGGCATCTTCAGTGCAAACAGTATTTCCGGGACATTCCTTATCCTTTTCACATTTCATTACTATTTTAATAAATTTTTTAAATTAATAAATTTCAACGAAAGCTATAAATCATTTAAAGAGTTAATACAAACCGTCGGGATAGCAGACAGAGTATGAATTGCCGGTATAACCACTGGGACAATGACATATAAAACCCCCGTCCAAGTTATTACAGAAAGCATTGAGTCCACAAGGTGACTTTGTCAGTTCAGTGCATTCGTTTACATCTAATGGTAACCAATAATTTGTATTAGAAATTCTTGTGTCAAGAAATCAATAATTAATGTATTTTATGACAACCTCTACACTGCTCTCCGACAGCGTCTCTGATATAACCTCTTCTGCAAACGCACTGACGACTAATCGTAGTGTTAATGCACTCCTCATTTATAGGACAGGGATTGCTATCCGTGCAAATGATTTGCTCTTTTCCTTTAATTTATAAAAAGTTTTTTCAATTAATTCAATTATTTTCAATTAATCATAGCTTACCTTCGATGGAACACTCAGAATAAGGATCACCTCTGAAATTATGAGGACAAATGCATTCGTAAGAACCTGGAGTATTTCGACAAACGGCGTTCTGACCGCACGGCTTATTCACGCACTCATCGATATCTTTAATCAGTTTTTAATCAGTTTTTAATCAGAATTTCAATCAAAAAACAATTGAATAATTACCGACACAACCGGGAAGACTATTACTTTTGCCAATATATCCATCAGCACAGGCACATAGAGGGTTACCGCTTGAATCCAATTGGCATTTCGCGTGTTCTCCACAAAACAATTGATCGCAAGGGTCTGAGTGTTGACAATAACATTAAAAAAGGAAAATAAGAAAAAACTATAATTAGACTTACGTTTACACAACTCTCCGAAGAAAGGGGGCGGACAGACACATTTGTTATTCTTACAAATGGCATTTCCCGCACAACCAGTATTGGCGTCACAGAAAGTTTCAATAACACATCGAGTGAAAGGTTCGCCATGACTTCCAGGAGGACACCGACAACTAAAGCTTCCGACTGTGTTCGTGCAAACGGCAGAAAAGCCACACTTTCCGTTCGGTCCAAACACTTGTGAACATTCATTAATATCAACGCATTTATCCCTTGCATTTCCAGTAAAGCCGGACGGACACGAACATTGGTAACTTCCCATTGTGTTCGAACAAATTGAGTTTTCGCCGCACTGTCCGAAAGGTCCGAATCTTCGGTCGCATTCATTGATATCTTCGCAGTAACGAAACGGATCGCCAGTAAATCCTGAGATAAATTATATGTTATAAATAATATTTTAAGAACAGTTGTGTCCAACAGACCCGGTTGGCAGTGACAGTGATGACTTCCCAGAATATTAGTACAGACAGCGCCCTGACCACAAAGACCTGATGGTCCGTGACTAGAGTCGCACTCATTTATGTCTAGAATTACAACAATTTTAAGATTAGAGTCAGAAAAATGTGAATGAGTTTATTGCGTGAGTGCACTGACCGACACATCCCAATGCAATGTTGTTCGGATCAAAAGTAAAGCCCTGATCGCAAATACAGGCCGCTTCCATGCCATTCACCTGACAGTTGGCGTGTTTTCCACAATTGACTCCATCGCAGGGCGCTATAAATCAGGTTCTCATTAGAATTAAAGCAATTGAATCAATAAAATGACTGACATTTACAGCCGACGCTCGCATTTCCGATAAACCCGTCCTTACAAATACATTTAAAACTGCCCTCGGTGTTAATACACTTAGAATTTGCTCCGCATGGCATTACACCAAACAAACATTCATTGGTATCTCGACAACGACTTTTGGGTGAGCCATCAATTTTCTCATAACCAGGTCTGCACTCGCATTCATAGCCGCCCTCAGAGTTAATACATTTAGCATTTATCCCACAAATATTTCTGTTTTTGCATTCGTCGACATCTGAACCAAAAGTCATTTTAAAAGTTTGTTAGGAATCAGAGAAACATTTAAAGTAATACCAATGCAATCGATTCCACTTATTTGATAACCAGGTTTGCAACGACAGGACCCGTCAACGCATCCGGCATTTTGGGTACAATCGTAGTCAAATTTGCATGATACATCCACCGCTGCTCTGTCACAACCAAATTCTGGTGTTCCGCGCGCAACATATTTGTCAGGACATAGACATTGAAAAGAACCGGCAGTATTGAGACAATTGGCACCCGAACCGCACGGACTTTGAACACATTCGTCGATATCTTGGATTTAAAAATTAATTTATATTTTAAGTGAAATTTTATTCTTTGTTTAATAAATACCGGCGCAGACGAGGGATGGGTTTCCGGTGTAACCGACACTACAGACACACTGATATGAACCCAAAGTATTATAACACTCAGTGTTGAGGCCACAAGAGTTGGGTCGAAGGCATTCATCTTCGTCTAAATTAAGCCGATTTTAGATAAGTTTATGATTTCTTATGAGGAGGTAATGACTTACCCACACAACCGGCTGACAGATAGGGATCGCCAATAAAACCAAATTTACATTCGCACTGATAGCTTCCCAGAGTATTATGACATAATGTATTAGCACCGCATGAATGCGGACACTCGTCGACATCTATCATAAGCACAATTACATTAGCGATTAATGAAACACACCATTGAAATCGATGCCAGACTTACCCACACAACTCACTTTCGGATTACCGGTATATCCTGTTCGGGGAACACAAAAAATACAAAAGTTATTTCAAAATTCTCAATAAATGAGGCAAACATTTAATGATTTATCTCTAATTAATATTCAAATCAATTTAAAGAATAATTTTAGACTTCTTTTCACTTAAATGTATTTAAAAATTACAAATCAATAGCTTTCGTGAGACAGACATTAATCAAATCGAAAACTTTAAATATTGTTTCTATTATTAAATTATTAAAAAGTTGTGGTAAAGTAGTGGACAATTATTTATTCATTTCTATGACTTTTATACTTCTTTTTAATAGTTTTAATTTAATTTAAAAACATTTAAAGCGAAAAAAATATTAAAAAATTTTAATACAAGACTTTATCCATAACTTTAAATCAGGCCCGAAGTTTTAGTCAAAAAGAATGAAATATTTTATTATACTAACTGAATGCACTGATCAAGTATATGCATTGATCAAGATATAAGTTCAAAGAGCACATTACATTTATTACCAAAATTTAAACCTTTTCAGAGAGTTTTATTGAGTATTTGTTTACATTAAACTATTATAAAAAAGTTCATTGTATATATCATAACTTTTTGGTTAATAAATACTTTCCTTACTCATTCAAATTATGATATATTTGAATAGATTTTATGTGCATACACATTTCACATAGCTTACGCACGATAATGGCTAAAAATACTGACTAAAACTTCAGGCTTGCTTTAAATCAACAAATATTTGAAATATAGTCACTGTATTAACAGTGTTATCGGTTGAGTAAAGCATCGTTTGGGTTAACTAACTTCAAATTACCAAGTTACTTTACACAATCGTTCTTAGATTGTAATTTGAAAAATAAACATCTTTTGAAATAAACATGATTAAAATATGTTTGACAGTAAACTACACCAGGGCAAATTTTAATCTTTTATAGTTTGTTATCCGAAAAATATAACTTTTGGATGACTTTTTATTTTCTATTCATAAGAAATATCTAGTAATTTAGGAATTTACTTTAATAATTTGTTAAATTTTAAATGAATCACTCTGACATTACGTTGTACGGTATAACTTATACCATGATCAAAACCCTATTATAATGAGAAGTACTGACCAAAGGCTATCAATAATGAGTCATTATTATT
Source organism: Galumnidae sp. Gr-Ori-00277 (assembly GCA_034700165.1). Classification (NCBI taxonomy): domain Eukaryota; kingdom Metazoa; phylum Arthropoda; class Arachnida; order Sarcoptiformes; family Galumnidae; species Galumnidae sp. Gr-Ori-00277. Next base: position 8,840 of record JAQIXI010000191.1, on the reverse strand, counting down.
AATGACTTTAAAAGTGCAAAAAATTCTCATTTATTTGTTTTATGACATATTAGACATTATATGTGTGTAAAATTATTACTTCCCATTTAAACAAGCGCAATCTTTAAAAATTCCTTTTAAATTATAGTTAAAGACTGACTTAATATTAGCGGAGAATTTTTCTTAATATATGATCACATATTCAATAGATATAAGTACGTCTATATAAGTGTCTATATAAGGTATATATAAAAAAAAGTAATATATTTGTGATTGTCGCTCAAATCGAATAAATATAATTAAACTAAAAATTTATCTCTATATAAATGGTTAGAGATAGGGTTTATCCATAGTAGCATCACTTTAATTAACAGTTAATTACAATTGAGTTTCGCTTCAATTTCAGTAAAATTTGTTAAAAAAGTCAGTGAAGTGATTGTAAATCAGATTCTTTAAAATGAACGCAATCTTATATTTTAGGAATTTTAAGACTTAATTAAGAGGTTTTTAAATTAAATCTTAAAGTTTATGGCTTTACGTCTCTTTTCTCGTATTTTTTATCGCTTTTGAAAAAAAGAACTTAAATATAATTAAAATTTTGTCAAAAGTTATAAATAAAAAATCTTTGTCTAAAAGTTTGTAAGTTGTGATTAATGTTGAACAAGGATGTTTTACCCTCATTAAAATATATGATAATCTACAATTTAAGTAGTATGTTAATTACTCAAGATAAATAATTGGTCCTATGCCACAACTATAATTAGTACCTTTAAAAATATTTATAATAACTGATAATATTATAACATATTTTTAAATTTGTCGATAAATCTGCAAATATTTGACAAAAATCCGAATTTTTTGTTAGTTTTATATAAAGTTTTAAAATATTAAATTAAAAAAAATTTTAGACTAAAAATCTTTAGAAAAGTCTAAACAATTTTTTTAATAATAAAAGAAATTTGAAGAAATATTTTTGATTTTCATGTTTTCATTGACTGTTTGTCTAAATTCGATGATTTATTTGAATTTTGAATGTCTTTGAATAATAAATTTGTGACTCAAAATCATTGATTGATTTACTTATTTAAGGAATATTTTGAAAATTTCTAACAAATAGTATTCCACAGATATTCCACAGCTATTCCACTAACTTATATCTTAAATATGAGTGACTTTCCAAAAGATAGACCCCCTCTCAAGAGATCATTAATTATCAGAAAATTCGCTAACATTTTAAAAGTTCAAAACTTGGTTTATATATATATTTTTGAGAAAACTTTTACTGAATTGAGGAATCTTTGACTACATTCCAGTCAAGTCCAGAGTCAGGTTTATGTTCCCATTGTTTGTTTTGAATTATTAAATAATTTTTTTGCAAAATTATTTTGAAAATTTGCTCTGAATTGAACACAAAAAAATCAAACATAACTTATATATAATTAGATACAAAGATTGAAAACATTTGAATTGAAGCCAATCTTTAATTTAAAGGGTTTTTTCATTAATTTGAAACAAAGAATAATTAACTGATGTTTAGGTCATCCTTTCCTTCAGTTAATGAAAAAATCTAAAATCAATTAATTATTAATAATTTGATGAATTCACTTAATAATACAAATTTATTACATTTTAGCACTAAATGACAGTTAATTAAGTCTCACATTTAGTTAACACTAAAAATCATTTCACGAAAACTTTATATCGTTTTATCAAAACTAAGAAAAAATGAAAATAAATGATTTAATTTGTGATTTACGACTCAAACTCAAAAAGATTTGCGTTTTTTTCACTAATTTTAAATGTTTAGAAACTCATTTTAATTGAATATTTATTTCATTGATTAATGATAAAAGTAGGCATGGTCAAACAACTATAAGAAAAAAGATTGAATTTGCCTTGATCGTTAATCTTTTGACTAAAAGGTTTATTTCATTTTTAATGGTTTCAGTGGAAAGCGATTCAATTTAATGAAAATAAAGGGTTTTATTACCTGTCGGGCACTGACAGAAGTAGCCTCCGGGTGTGTTTACACAATTGGCTCCATTACCACAAATAGGTGTCGATCTTGTCGTACATTCGTCGATATCAATACAACCATCGGCTGGGGTTGGATTACCCCTATAACCGGGTGGACAGGAACATTCATACGCTCCCGGAGTGTTTGTACAAAGAGCTCCCGCACCGCACGGATTGTTCTTACATTCGTCGACATCTGTTGAATAAATAATTTTATTAATATTTTATTCATACGAAATGACTAATATTTAAAATGTGACTAGATTATATCATATAATTGTTATATGATTTGTTTGCTAATCATTTGCTTAAACCGAAACTCAATATATTTGAGAGAAATTCCTAATAAATGACAAATTCTTATATAATTTCCTAATTTATGAATAATTTTTATTTGATTTCATTACTAATCCCTTCATATGTCGTAAAAGTTTGCCCTAAACTAAAAGTATTTCTAAATTAAGAGGGAGTCCATAACCCAATTGCTAATCAAAGGAGATGTAAAGCTTACTAGCTAACTTCATAAGGTTAAAGACTGGGAAAAAAGTATCTAGCGCTGTGAATAAGAGTAGTAACGAAAAATTATATAAAATTATGTAATTTTTTCACAAAATCTAATGAAAAACTTGAATAACTAAATATTAAAATCAATATATTATATAAGACTGTCTTTCTCTCACTTCTCTCACTTTTTTTCTATAAGAGCCGTGAAATTTGGGGGACATTTGGGGGACAACTCTATAAATTTGGAAAAACATTAATTCATAAAACGAAGGCTTCAAACCATTAATTGAAGAATAGGAGAAAGTAAAGAATCGAGAGTTATCTTTAGTCGAGAAAACCTGTACCTCAACCTTAACATAAAATATTCAGAAATTAGTTTCAAAAATATTAATAATGATTTACTCCCTATTCATAGACTAAAAAAGCATTTTGTTTGAAATGTTTGGGAACTTGTTTTTCATAACATTTATTCAATTTTAGTTTACTATAATTATTTGGAATTCGAGTTGATTTTGAGGTTTTTGCTATAAAATATAAAAGTACCATTTTACCATGTTCATATATAATTAATAAATGTCTAAAAATTTTAGAATGAGATAAACAATAGGAATCCATAATTTTTTTGAATAAATAATAGTCTCCACTAAATTGTTATGTGTTTTGGAATGAAAACAAGTTTATTACAGATTATGTAAGTATTAAATGCAAGTAATATAGCGGTCAGACCACTCTCTGGCCTCTGAGAGTGTCATTTCATTATAGCTTATAAAGGAATATATTCTCTCATTTTATGAAACCAATTATTAGTCAAATTGTTAACAAAATTTCGATTAAATAAAAATATGTTCAGTGAATAAAAAAACTCGACTCGACTCGACTCACCCCAACATTCAACTGTGGGATCGCCTTCGAAACCAAGTGGACAATGACAGGCATGACTGCCCGGAATATTTTCACATATGGCTCCTCTTCCACAACAGCTCGGATTTAGACACTCATCAATGTCTTGGATGAGAAGAATTTAATGAAAGTTAATATACATTTCATATGTTATAATCGGTTTAATACAAAGACTGACAAATAATGTATTAAAAGGTATTATCAAAAATAAACTCGAAATAAACGAGTTATAGCATACCTGTGCAGGAAACGGTTGCATTGCCTGTGAACCCTGGCTTGCATTTACAAACAAAATGACCAGGAAGGTTACAACATTCGGCATTATCGGCACAGAGACCCGCCAGGGCTGGGATTTCACATTCGTTGACGTCTAGAATAGAAGTTATGAGAATAAATAGAAGATCACAACTTGTGATTCACAAGTGATTAAAACATTTAAAAGACAATAATAACGATTACTTTCTTATCACTAATTCACTCATTCATTCATTCATTCATTCATTCAAAGCTCTTCCCTTTGAAAGCAATTAATCGTTGCTTTCATTCGTTAATTAACTGAATCTCACATAAAGTTCTTCTTTTCGTTATTTGCATTGAAGTTAATTATAAATAATTTTCATTTAATTCCATAGAATGTTATCAGAATATAGTATATAATTATACAAACCATGACATGAAAAGCCATCGCCATCGTAACCGGGAAAGCAGGAACAATAATAGCTGCCCATGGTGTTTGTGCAGTGCGCAAATACATCACACGGACGGTATTTACATTCATTTTCATCTGTTCATCAAATTATTTAAATATTTTTCGCATTAATTTTTAATAAAAAGATAAGAATGAAAGATTACCTGGGAGGTCACACCCTTTGCCACCGAAGCCATCGTTACAATAGCAAAGGTTTTCGAGACAGACGCCATTCGCGCATTTTGGCATTTTTGGATGGCAGTGATCTGATTGTCAAAAGGCATTGATTTCATTAAATTGTTTATTATTCCAGTAATTGATGGGAAACTCACTTCTGTCGGAACATTTGAGTTCGAGTGAGACTTCATCTGAGCCTTGAAAACATTGAGGTATTCCATCACATAATTTGGATAATTCGAATAATTGCAAGAAATCAGTGGATTCGTTCACTTGACAACCGAAGTATCCGTCCTCTAAATTCAATAAAAATATTTCTCTCTGTACATAAGGACTGGGCCATTTTGGCCTATATTGTGCCTGGCTTATGTACACTAAACTTAGGACCTGCAGGAGCCATAGCCATAACACCAGCCCCTTCACGGAATCCATCGGAGCTGAAAAATAGAATAATTGACCGCTTATTAAATATCATTTCACATAATTGATCAAGTTCATTTTCATTAAAAATTCATGAAAAAATAAATTTTATAAACAAGCAAGCTTACAATTTTCTCCAATTGGAATTAAACTAAAAACAAATTAAAAGTAGAAAGGGTATAACTTTGGCGAAATAAAGGAAAACGTTAACATAACAACAATTTTGGAGACTTTGTATAAGACATAAGTATTGGTAATAAATGTTTAATCCATTTATGAATCGACCAAATCAGGTAACCTTTCAGAGAGAGTGCCTACAAATGATTTGGAACTACTATTATGACAGAGTGTAGGCGCTATTCAGGTGGTGAAGTCCAACAAACAATTATTGAGCACAAGGCCATTATCGGAACGTCATATTATTCATTCAAATGTATATTACTTTTCAAAAATGACTCAATTTCTCAATGAATTACGGATTCACTTAATTAACAATTTTAAAGATTATTATCTTTTATGTGATTTAATTACAAATCGAGTGAAACACAAAATATTGATTTTATTGACAAATATTACATCAAATGTATTAAATGTCAATACATCGCAACCCAATTATGCAATGGTTAATGATTTGACGGTCAATAATCTTTGTGCTCTTCTTATGAGTGAAAGGCCTAACAGTTAGGATTGGATTTATAGAAAAATTCACAAAACGCCGGAAGACATGTTCACATTAGAGGCCTAACCATCAGAATCTGTTTAGACTAAAGAATTTCTAATTTCTGTCTAAACTGATAATCGCTTTTAATTCTTAGGCTATAATCGAATCGATATTTTTCTTTAATACTAAACTTTCATCGAATTAATGATATGTTTTAAAGATTTATTATTACTAAAGATTTAAACCGAGTTTTGCTTTTTTTTCGGTATTAAAAATAATCCGATATTTGAGTCGAAGATAAATTGATTTTTTCAAATTTCACTCAACTTTTAAAGAAAAGTTCCAATCAATGACTGGTTCTAAAGGTAAAGGAATGGTAAAAGACTGCGAAGACGTATTGATGACAGTTTCAAACGACAAATTCAGACACAATTGCAGAGCAATTATTCCAATGATTTTTTGGATAAGAAAATTGTGCTGAAAATAGCTGTGATATCATTGTTGGCAACACTCAAACAAGTGTCTGAGTCGGCCATTATCTCTGGAATAGCATCTGCTTCTTGAAAGAGTGCAATACAAGTACTCATACAATACATAAATATAAGTCTAATTAAAAGTAAACTTAAGCTAAAAAAGTCAATTCATAAGAGAAAGAGTGAAATAAATTAGTGAAATACTTACTCATCAGTTCTCACATAACTCTCATCACAAATGCGGCAAAATTTCGTCGATTATCACAAAAATATTGAAAGTATTAAATGAAAATAATGGACAGTCAGATAGGGAATGACTGCGTCACTAAATAGTGTTAGCACGAAAAAACTGAAAAAACTTTCAAAGTGTTGTTGAGTGAGGAAGTTGTCCTTCCACTTTTCAGTCAGTCCTTCCACTTTTCCACTTTTCCACTTTCCACAGATATGTTGTATAAGAATTATCCAAAGCTTTGAATCGTTAACCTGAGGCTAAATCACGTGACCGCTGATGCATCCAATGAAAGAAAAATTTACCATGTTTGTTATATTGTGTAGGTATGCAATCGACTCATGGCTGCTATACCTGTCAGGTGCAACGGCTTCGTAATAAGTGGAGGTGATTCGCCTATCTCTCGATCCCCTCTAACCAAACCTCAACTAAATTTAATGCTATTTTTCGAGTTTCGCAAAAATTAAATATTATCTCAAATGTGAGCGCCGGACACAGACAGGGATCACAGAAGAGGAGAGTAAAAGAGTGAGAGAGGAGAGAGAGTGTGTGAGAGAGTAGAGAGAGAGAGAGTGAGAGAGAGGAAGAGAGAGGGGAGAGAGAGGGAGAGGGGAGAGAGAGTATGGGTACAGACAAACATATAGAGGATTCTAAATAATTTATTTATCAAATTGTAAAAATGTCTATTACTGGTAGTACCAAATAATTCCAAACATACACTCCTTAGTGTTCTTCATATAAAACTCATCGTAAGTTTGAAAAATTGGAAAAAAATTCTAATTAATTAAAAAATTCATATTTAAGTCAATCGAAAATCAAAGGTTTTTTGGTCTAAAAAAGAGAGATTGTTATCATTAAAAGCAAATGAAGTGAAATGATTTCAATTATGAATTTATAAAATGATTGTCGACTCGACGACGAGTCACTATTCACTGAACGCAACAAATTTGGTTTCGCGTCAATGATTTACTCGATCTGACAGCTAATGACTCTTGTTTTCATCCATTTCAATATCGGTGTATTGGCTGAACATTTCTTTACATTTCTCTCTCCCAGAGATATAATTTGAAGGCAAATGTCATTTGGAAGTAATTCATTCAAATTTTATTACCAGTACTGCAGTTAATACTACAATGAGTCTAAAAGTTTACTCGAATTAGATTTCATTAACGATAATGTAATGATTGAAGTCATAACTGTCGAGAAAATAAATTTAATCAAATGTTGACATTTTTTAAGGCGAATGACTTAAGACATGGAAATAGAAATGTTTCGATCATTAGTCAAAACTTATATAAAGTTATTTCTTCTTTATTCCGGATTCTCTATGATTTAAGAGTGTTGTCAAAAGGCATAACTCCCACATTATGCAAACCAATAACTAAACCATAGAATGTTAATGTTTTGTGCGTCGCTTCGGGCCCTTCAGATAATTAAAATAATGACCGAAAAAACACTTTTATTACAGTTATGTTATTGAGAATGAATTGTCGCCAACAAATGTTTTTCCTATTTTATCAAATCTATAATGATTTCAATCATTTCTAATATTATATCAAATGTATAAATAATTGTTAGATTGAGTACCAAATGCTCACAGAGGGAAGGAAAGGAAGGGAGGGATGAGAGCGAAGGGTTAACTTATCATTCCTTATTCTCTTTCACTTAAATTCACTGCTGTTTAGTTGAGCGCATATTTAGATAATAATTTTAACGATAAAATTTCATTCCAAAGATTGTAATGTTTTTTAGTTTTTTAATTAAATATTCGAATTCATCAAAATGGATCTTGTTAAAAGTGAATACTAATTTTCACAAGTTTTGTGAATAATGTATAGAATTTATTAATCGTTTGATTATTCATAGGAACTCATCTTATTTTTTGATATTCATTTGATTGAAGTTTGGAGTCAATGGTTATATTGTTTTTCATAAATTATAGCTTATAATCAATTCCTAAAAAAATAAATAAAAATATTGTTATGGATTATCCTTGAGTAATATTCAACTAAAATATAACCAAAATATTAATAATTGTTTTTAATAGAATCAAAATTTCTTAAAATTCCAAAAAGTTTTATACTTTTAAATTAATGCCAAAACTTCTATAAATCAGTAAATTTATTAATGGCTTCCATATATCACCAAATCATTAATCGTTTCCAATAAATTTTAACTTAAAAAAGAATTCTCGAGGAAAATAGACATTTCCTTAAAAAAGGTCAAATTTCAGGATTTACTGGATAGATATAAAAATAATATCAAAATGACACAGGATAAAAATAAAGTCCTTGTCTCAACTATTTATAATTTATGTTGATAATATTAAATTGATAAGAAATGAGAATAAAGTTTACCAAGTTCTTTACATTATGTTATTGCTATTTCTCGCCTTTTCGTTCATTTTTTAGTTTTTCTTTAGTTAATAGTTAATTATAACCAATTTAACATGGTAAAAAGTTAAAAAATTATAACTTTAAAATTATGAATTTTAAGTAAAAATATAAGTAAAGTCATTATTTGAATAACTCATATTTATTTTCATTTGTTTTCATAAATTTTGACAAAAAGGTTTAACAAACTTAAACACGAAAATGTCGTAGATGCTTTCAGGGATATTTTACAAAGTTTTCCCATCTAATGTTGGAGAACAGTCACTGCTCTAGCAACTTGTTCGTGATTTTCTACTATCATGTTGGTCCATTCTCTCTCTCTCAATAATTGAGCCTTGAAAATTATTTTGAAAAATATAAGTGAAATCTCTCTCTCTCTCTCTCTCTCTCTCTCTCTCTC
>JAQIXI010000190.1:0-30989 GCA_034700165.1 Galumnidae sp. Gr-Ori-00277 | reverse complement strand
CCACTTTTCTCCTTTTGACCACTTTTCTCCTTTTGACCACTTTTCTCCTTTTGACCACTTTTCTCCTTTTGACCACTTTTCTCCTTTTGACCACTAGTTTTCGGGTTTTTACCTTCAAAGTCACCGAATTCGGTTTTTCCGAACTTAAAAATTTATAAAGATCAGATTTTAAAAAACAGAAATAGCCATCTTTTAGAGCATCAAAAATGCTTTAAAAATATATTGATCATTTTGATCTTTTTAATCTTTTTGATCATTTGCCACTTCCGGTTAATTCGGGGCTTATATTATATTATTTTCAAATTAAAAGACGCTAAAAAAATCTTAGTCCCCCTAATGAGCCCCTAATGAGCCCCTAATGAGGTGACTTCAAAATGATTTGAACGTCTAATGACTATCACTTATGATTCATAAGTCACTTAAAGGCAAATTGGCTTTTAGTCAACCATTCTTTCAATACAACAATAGTGTCGATTCCCGGAATCCATTACTTTAAACATTGAAAGAACTGGAGATTAGTTTTTACGTTAAATTACTTTCAAAAGTCATTTCTTTAATGAAAGTTTAAAACAAAATCTTTTCAATAATTTGTTGTTTAATTCATTTGTAATTTTTTACAAAATCTTCAAAATCTTTGTCACTGAAAACCGATTGACTTTTTGTCGAAACTTTTTTTGTTGTTTTCTTAGAGACGACGATATCTTTGATTAAATCTGATTCCAAACCATTTCTTCGAATGCATTTAAATATGTTTATGTTTTTACTCTTTTTCTCTTCGATTCCACTTTTCTTCGACTCTTTTTTTACTTTCGCTGAAAAATTAAAATATCATTCAATCGATGGAATCATTTAAATGATTAAATACCAGAAGTTTTGCGATTAGTCTTCAGAAGAATATCCTTTTTCTTATGTAACGACTCTTTACTTTTTTTGTTGGGAATATTGTCCTCAACTTTAATAATAATTTCAATTAAATTCAGTTTAAATAAAAATCAAATAAATAATCAGTTCTTTACCTGACATTAATGAAAGAGATTTCTTAAGCAATTGTTTTGACATTTTTAATGATAATATCACTGAAAATGAATTTATAAATAATAATTCAAATCAATTTATTTAACGATAAATCATAACAAACTGTTGGACACAAATGAAAACGTATTTAATGTATGGAAGAAATGATTCATAAATTGTTCACAAATGTTGTGACACATATTTTGTCAAATATTGTGATTCATCTTTTGTTTGACTGATTTATAGACAAATCAACTGACAATCAGTCAAAACATTTAAAAGCATTTTATTGTTTAATTAGTTTTAGTTTTAATGAATTTAAAATTAAACGAAATGACAATTTTGTTAATATTTAAAGAATACAATCACTGGAATTGATCCGAAGAGTCAGTATTTCTTTTAATCGTTTGTTTCATTTAATTTTAATTCACTTTTGGTTTTTATTTAAAAAATTTGAGTTTTGAAATGATTTCAAAAAATTTTATTTTTATATTTGTTTTGATTTTGAGTTTAAATTATTGACAAATGATTTAATGAAATGATCGGCGAATCATTTGACGAACAGAACCTTATCTTAAGGACCATCGGAACCAATGACTCATCCATTGATTGGCAGAAGAGATGCATTGATTTGGAACTCTCTGTTCATCGATTGGTCTCCGATTCAAAACAAATTCAAAAGATATTCGTCGATAAAATCGCAGAACTGGACCACAGACTAAAAGAGGCCCTCAAAAGGGCTGAAGACTCAGAACTAAAATACTACTCAATAATGGAGTCTTTGATTAACAAAAATAGTCGAAGAGATTCAGATAACAGCGAATCAATGCCTGAATTGAATCAATTAAAGCACGCAATGGAAGAGAAGGAAAGAGTCATCAATGAATTGGAACTAAAAATTGAAGAACAAAAGAAACTCAGACTCAGAGATGCAAAACAAGTGGAAGAAAAGGCCACAAAAATTAAAGAATGGGTCGCTCTTAAACTCAAAGAATTAGAACAACAAAACCAGTGCTTAAGAGAAGAGAACCGGAAATATAATAACGAATTAATTCAATTAAAACATTATTTGCATAATTCGAGTCCTGAAACCCGAAGAAAGATTGAGTCCGTTCTCAACGAATATTGCGATCGAAATCTAGGAAATTATGCGAACAATCGTTTATATAGTTATCAAACGAGTATTTATTACTAATTAATTATTAAATGTTTTGATTGTTTTTTCTCCCAAAGGCTCTACATTTTCAATGAAAGACGATTTACAGGAAATTCTTAACAAAACAGGTCTAACATATAATGAAAGTGAAAGTATATGTTATTCTAACTCTGATGAAAGTTTTACGGGTCTGAGTCATCAACACATGAGTCGTTCTAATCGTCCTCAGAAACCGGTGCCACCGCCGCGAACTCGAATACCTGTAGTGGGATCTAATAATCCCGAAAGTATAGACTCCATTTTGAGTGGTTATCCTTCTCTTCAAAACAATAGATCGTTCTTTTCTCGCGCCGGAAGTTTAGACCGAAAGTTAGCGGAAATGAAAAAATTGAATTTCAGTGAACTTAAGAAAAAGAGTGGATTCGCTGCCAATGAATTTCATGACTATTCAGATATATATACTCCGAATAAAGAAACTCACCCTTTCCTGAATAATCTCGAGTCTGAAATAAGACCTCCCACTCCCCCATTGCATAGGTGTCCCTCCTGGGAATCTCGTATTTATAGAATCGCGAGTACAGGCTTTCCAAGTGGTGTCACTTCTTGTACTTCAACTCCCATTCATTCAATGCGTATGAATTCGAGAAAAACGAATACGTTTTCAACAAAATACTCGAAAACAATTCTCAACGAAAATAATGTTCCCGTATTTGCAACAGTAAAAGGGAGGGCGTCTCGAATCCGTTCAATTCCTTTTACCGACGATTCAACTGATTCTTCAGACAACGAATTCGATACACGAATAACAACTACAACCGGAACAACTTCTTCAAGTGGTCGAGATATTGATATATTTGAAACGCCAACACTTACTTTAAGGAGAGACCTCTCAATTGACTCTGAATTTTCAGAAGATTATGCACTACCGCCCGATGCGGTCATATCGGCATCAATGGATGCCATCGGTATTATCGATGCACACGAAGACATTGTCGCTCCCAAACGATTTTCGTCACTTCAGAGACAGATTTCAATAAAAGAGTCAAATAATGAGATTCTGGAAAAAAGTGGATATTTAACTAAATTGGGCGGAAGACTAAAGACTTGGAGACGGCGATGGTTTGTCCTTAAAGATGGTGTTCTTCGTTATTATAGATCTCAGAGCGATGTAAATAAGGGGAAACCGAGGGCTGAGATAAAACTGGATAAGACCTGTCGCATATCCACGACTTGCGATTCCGGAACTTTTCAATTGATTACTGATAATAACAAAAAAATCTATTATTTGACCGCAGACTCAGTCATTACGTTAGAGGAATGGATTCGAGTTTTAAATAGTGTTCTTAAACGAAATGCTGTCTTTAATATAATCGGCGATCAAAAAGCCATAATTGAAGGCTTTGTGACAAAAGTCAAATTAGGACATTCCAAGAGGTGTTGGACTTCTCTCTATGGACGGCATTTGGTTTATTTTAAATCACCGAATGATAAGATACCAATCAATCAAATTGATCTGAAAGGGGCTAAAATAGAAGAGGTCGACAACTTCTCGGATTCAGACGACGAAACTGTAGAAAACAATACAAACACTTCTCTAATTCAGACCAATTCTAGTCGAGACCATTGCGAGCATACAATCGCTATATTTCTTAAACACATTTCAGATCCGATTTATTTATTGTTATCTTCTAAACATGAACTCAACGAATGGTTATATCACTTAACAGTGGCCGCAACCGGAGAGCATTCGGCCGGAACTCCTTTCGAACAATTGGTTTCGCGTTTAATGAAAGCTGAATCTGAATGTGGAGACACTTTTGACGGCCATTCCTTATGGAAAAGTCCTTTACTTTTGTATACCAAAGAAAATATCTCAGAACCCCTGACAACACTTCCAAATGAATATTTGAAAAACGAAGCCATTAAACTGTTTAAGTCATTACAACTGTTCCTCTCCGCAGCTCTGGACTCATCGGGGATCGATTATCACGTCTCACTTCTTCAGAACTCTTTACAACTTTGTATAACAAATCCGGAACTTCAGAGCGAATTGTTCTTCCAATTAGTCAAACAGACGTCTCCACATTCTTGTAATAAATTGTGCGGAAGTTCAGGGGTTCATAATTTCTTGTTGTGCGCCACTCAAACCATCTTCACGTGCGATACTTCTGGCATTTCCAGTGAGAAGACTTCTCCGACTTCTATCGACGAAAAAATGAATTCGTTGTCCAATAATTCGGATAAAACTAATGTTTCGAATTTCTTATTTATTCAATCGTTTCAATTCCTATCTCTGGCCATATCCTTATTTAATCCTCAGAGTACATCCCTTTGGCTTTTGAGGCATCACTTGCGTCGTTCCAGTGATACGAAATCAGAATATGGAAAGTATGCCATTTATTGTCAGAGGGCTTTAGACCGAACACTTAAAAATGGCGGCAGAGAATTTGGTCCCTCAAGAATGGAAGTGTTGTCTATTCTTCTCCGAAACCCTTACCATCACTCACTTCCCCACTCGATTCCAGTCAATTTTGTGAATCAAACTTATAATGTGATCGGATTTGACGGTTCGACAACTGTTAGAGAATTCTGTCACTCCATTAACAAAGAGATCGCAATTCGAGACAATAGTCAGTCAGGTTTTGCTCTCTTCAGCGACGATCCAATTGATAAGGATATGGAACATCTATTGGACAATGACTCTAAAGTGGCGGATGTCATATCCCGTTGGGAAAGAGTTCTTCGGGAAAACCATTTCGGAAAATTTGAAAACACAAAAGTCGTTAAATTGATTTATAAGAAAAGACTTTGTCTTAAAAATTCATTGAAAGGGGAGACTGAAAAGGAACGCCTTCTTTCAGTGTATCACATAAACAATTTGATGTTTTTGGGACGCTTTCCAGTCACTCAAGAATTAGCTCTCGAGTTGTCCGCACTTATGGCTCAAATAGAATTCGGAGATTTTGTGGATATAAGTCGACCGCAAATGATTACAGAGAGAGTTGTCGACCGTTTTTTTCCGCTTCACTTTAAAGAACTTAATTCTCTCCAATTTTTGATTGAATCTATTCGTCACAAATGGATAGAACTAAAAGGAAGACCTGTCACCGATTGCGTAAGAATTTATATGAACTGCGCCCGAAAGTGGCCGCTTTGGAACTGCCAACTATTTGAAGCGAAACTCTCAAAACCATTGAAAATAAGCGAATGTTGTAATCATTTTTCTCCAGTGATTACAAGTGTTTCAAAGTTTTGGATCGCAGTCTCTGATGACTCTATCGGTCTCTTAGACTTCGATTCATTTGATTTGATTTCTCGCTATTCATATAAAAATCTGATAACATTTGGCGGATGTAAACAAGACTTTATGCTCGTCTTCTCAAATAAGTTACCATCAAATGAAGTCGATTCCGGTTCCGGTTCTGGCAGTTCACCCCATGACAGTCTCTCAACTGAACGCTTACTGTTTATTATGAATAAGACTAAAATTGTCGAAATAACTCTATTAATCGCTGATTATATAAACAGCGACTCTGCACTTAATGCCGTCTCTACTTTAGAAACGAGTCATACAATTGATTCGACAACGAGTGGTCTCTTTTCAAGAGTCTCTTCACTAAAATTCAGTTCTTCGCAAACAAAACTATAATCTCATATTTATTTTAATTTTCATATTTCTTATGACTTTTCACTTAATTTTTAGTCAAAAAAATATTAAATAAAATTTAATTTTTACTTTTAAAGCATTCAATCGATTTAATTCACTTTAATTTTATTCACTCATTGTTTAAGTTTTAAACTAATTTAGGTTTTGGATATGTTTTGCTTTTGGATCGCTTTTTCATTTTAAGCGAAATTTTGTAACAAGTTCAATTGTTTATCTAACAGGTCCTAAGAATCTTCCCTTCCCTTCCCTTCCCTTCCCTTCCCTTCCCTTCCCTAACTTCTAAAGTTGAATATACTTTTGAAGTGAAAAAAGGGTTAATTTTCATTAAAAGTCTTCTCATATTTTTTGAAATTTCGTAGAATTTCATAGAACTCAACTAAAATACAATTATTTATAATCGCTTTCGTTATAAAACAAAAATTAAATTAAATTAAATTATAGACGAAATTGAAAAATGAATTCATTAAATATTGACTCAAAATTTAAAAGTAATCGGTTTTGACGTCAAATAGAAATTCATTGAATGCATTGAAAACATTAGAAGACGTTATAAGACATGCGTTGAATCAAAGCTAATGTTTTGATTTCATCGATAATAAAACATTTACTCAAATATTTGTTTACAAATATTATCTCAAATCTAAGACTAAAATCACTGAAAGTTATCTTTCGATGACATGAAGTCATTTAATTGTTTAATATTTGCAAAACTCTTCGAATATAATGTCTTTTAAAGTAAAATCAAATAATAGTGAAAAGGATTCAATCGGTTGCGATCTTTCCCTAATTCCGACTAAAAGTGATGACAACACTAATAATGTGGTCAACAAAGAGAAGAAAATGGGGACCAAATCGATAGTAAACGGAGCGGTCAATGGATACGAATCAGTGATATATCACGAAAAGCAATGCCGACAAATGTGTGCGAAACACGCCTTAAATAATTTACTTCAAAGCGAGAGAGCGTTCACTAAATATGATTTGGATATCATTTGCTATAAGTATTTAACACATAATTGCGTTAATCATTTAATTCTATTTTCATTCATTCATTTAAAGTTAATTTATGTATAGATAAGAGACTCTTCTGTTGACAAAATGAATGAAAGATCTTTTGGTTATAGACTTATAGTTTTTTTATATGAAATGAATTACAAATTTAAGTCAGAATTTATATATAAGTTTTGTTTAGATATTTTGTTTTAATTTATGAATTAATGGTTAATTTGTTGTCAGTCTTTCCCCAAACAGTCGTCTTTTGAATCCACACAAATCTGCGTTTGGTTTTGGAAATTATGACATAAATGTAATTATGTCTGCATTGCATTCAAAACATTTGGAGACCATTTGGTTCGACAAAAGAAAGTAATTTCAATAAAATTTTCAAATAATAATAAAATGAAGTTTTTATTAATTATATGAATATCGGAATAGAGATCCCAATTGTTTGGTATTAGAGAACATAAAGGGATTCATTTTAAATATTCCGAATCCGATCTATAATTCGTGTAAGAAATGGAGCGCCAGATCTTTATTTGCATTACCGACGAGTTTATTGTCGTCTCGAAAGCATTGGATAGCGATTCGGTGTTTCGCGGATTCCTATTATAATTTGGACTCTAAACTCGATTTTCCAGAACTCATCGGAAATGTATTATTAAATGTTTTTTAATGTTTTAAATATTGAATTTTGTCGACAGAAAAGTCAATTAATTGATTACTTGCGAGAGAAGAACAGTGCGAACGACACCGAAATATTTGTAATCGTTTCCGAACCAATCGCTGAAAGTTTGTCGTGGATTAGGAAAGACTTGTCTGAAACAGAATTGAATGGTTGAGTGCCTTAATATTTATTGTAAAATATTTACTTCAAATCCATCGCTATTTAAAATAATATAATATTTAAAATAAGAATTAATGAGAAATTCTGTCATTTCGAAGGTTCGGACACATTTCTTGTGAATAATAAATAAATTTCTATTAATGTCGATATCATTGATGTGATTAACTTCTAGTCAACAATCATTAAAAACATAATAAAAATTTGTATAAATAGTAATTAAAATTTCCTTAAAATAATGCATTATTTTTCTCATAAACCCATATAATGTGGTTCTGGTCTGTTATCTGAAGAGTTACTCAAATTGAGGTGAGTGTCAGAACGGGAACGACTCTCGTTTTGGATGAAACGTTCGCTTTAATAATAAAATTCAATTAAATTTAAAATATTGTCTTTCATTGAACAGACCTGAGAAACGGTAAGACATCGATAAGTCGTTGTTTGTCTGAAATGTTATGCTGTGATTGTAAAACATTAATCAAATTTCTTAAATAGTGTTCCAGTTTTTTGCGTCTCTCCTGAACTACTTTCGAGTCTTTATATCCGATCGTCTTTTTTGGAGGAAAATCAAAAGTATTCAATACTTGAAATTTTTTACGAAGACTTTTATGTAAAGAATGGAATTGAGAGTAACGTCTGTAGACATTCCACTCGTCGTCTCGAATACGAATATATATTTGGTAGATGTGATGAGATTTACTTTTCTGTCCGCCGGCGAGAAATACTGTTGGGATCCAAACATGAATTAATGGACTAATAGTTGATTGTATTGAGAGATCCGTCTCAAAGTCAGAGGATATACTCATGAGGTCTTCAGTAGCCTCCGTTCCTTCGGGTAACTGAAATAATTTTTATAAAAATCAATTAAATGTTTAAAAAATTAAGACTTGTATTACTGGTCCTCTCAAATCAATCAATTCTTCTTTGAGTCGAACGATTAGAGCGTCCTTTTGTCTGATGATTCTGTGGAGATGAGTATTGAATTCAACTAGCTCAGCGTGCATTGTCGCCACTTCCACTAACTTCCTTTCGTATTCATTTACTTCATTAGAATAGCTTTGGTTTTGCATTTCAACCAATTTTTGTGAAACAGAGTCTTCATTAAGAGAATCTTCTGATAATTGGTTTGAGCACTGATCAGATTTGTTGGACTGTCTTAAGAGCTGAACCGCTGCAATATATTTCTTGAGCTGAATTTGAAGAATATTATTATCTTTTTGGAGGCAATCGTTTTGTTGTTCTAATTTCGAGATTTTTTCTTCATATTTATTATTGAGAACTTCGAACTCAGCCCTAACTCTTTCCAATTCTTCGTTATTTGAGTCTTGACTTAATTCATATTTATGTAAGTCTTGGTTTTCATTTGAACTTAATTTGTCGGAATCACTGACGTTGTCATCAATTATCAGTTCTAAAGCGCTGACGTTTTCTGTATGAAGAGGTGTGAGAACGACATCGCTTTCCATTGTTTGATATAATTGAGTTTTGACCATAACTTTAGTCATTTCACTGCTTTGATAAATATCTCCAAAATGTTTATTTTGAAAAACAGAATCGGGGGAAGAGAGACATGTCGTCGGAGCACTTCGAGCACTCATTGATTCTTCACTCCTTTCGTCATCACTGAGTGATATGACATTAACTCGAGTTCTTCTTTTTCTAACTCCAGTCGTACTATCGTTTGAAGAAGACTTACAAACAACAGGCAAAGGATCAGTTCTTCCCCTAATATCAATACCTTTACTGTTGTTCGGGAAGACATCAAATTCAGAGTTGTCTATATTTATAGCGAATAATATAGAATTGAGTCCCCGAGAGATTGTTGTCAGGATTGAAGTAATGTCTTCATCTCTAATCAGAGCATTTTCTTCGTAAAATTGGTTCCGAAGAGTCAATGAATCGGATAAAAGAGTTAAAACATATCGTTCTAATGAATGTTCATTGAGAGCACTCCTAAGCCAAGCCCTTCCGCGACCCATATCTGCAATTTTCCCATATTTTCGTCAAATATTTTTTATTTTGAGGAATACCTGTTCTGACGTTTCTTAAGAGCAAATATCGGTCCAATTCGTGTCGATTTAAATGAAGTGAAACGAAGTGCCAAAAACAAACATTTGTCTGCGAATCATACCATCCCTGACCACTTCCCTGACCACTACTAGAACTTCGAGTCATTCCATTGAATATCATTTTACTGATAAAAAGTAAGACAATAAAAGAATAGAAATATGTCTTTCGACAAACAAACCACAAACCGGTGATAATTAATTAGTTTTTTATCACTTTTGAGTCCATTACTTAAAGCTGTTTCGAGTGCTTCACATAATTGAACGACTCTTTGGTCAAACTCTGTCGCCAATTCAGTCCGACCACCAAATCTTATTTGACACTAAAATATAAGATCAGACAATAAATTATTGAAACAATTATTGTTTAAATGTTTAAAAACCTGTTTTACGGAATCCAACAAATTATTTACAATCGTTTGCTTCTCATTATCACTATTTGTGGCCATAATTACTGTTTGTGACCAATATTTTGGACAAAAGCTATAATTTTGTTAATATAATTACAATTTTTGTTTAAATAAATCATAAATTCTGTTACTTTAGTTAAAAACTAAATGAAAATAAAAACAAAAACACAAAAGAGTTGTAACCAAAGTATTGACATATTTTTTAAAGAAACGCCTCTTTTTCTCTCAAACTTTTTACCCAAAAATGTTTTACATTAACACTATTTATCACTTTTTCTAATATTTTGCTCCAAATCTTTAGATAATTATAATTTTGTCTTAAAAATCATAGAAATGAGTTCTTTATTTTAAGAATTTTAACTATTTTTTTTTGAGACACTTTTAACTAATTATCACTTTTTAAAGTAATTATGGTTTTTATCTTTTGTCTTAAGGCAGAGATTAAAAGATTAAGTGATTCCATACCTCAACATATTACTAACCATTGGTTTGATTTCATACTCGAAGAAGTCGTATAACTTAAAAGTTATTAAACTGAGTTAAATCATTTGATTACACCTTTGGTTTAATTGTAGTATTCGTTGATTAGAAATGGATTCCTTTGTTTTATTAAAATTCTTCGAAGATTTCCAACACTTTTAGCAATAGTTGAGATCAAAGATTAAAATTCATATTTAAAAGAAAAATACTCTCATTTATTGAATGATATTTTCTTTGGAAACAATAATTATCTCATTTTTGTTGAACAAAACAAATGACAAATATTTTGACACAAAATATTGAATTCCCGCAAAGTTTTACTAAATTATATTTCAAACAAAAGTCTGTCAAAAGAGGCGTATATTTTGACAGAAATATGAGACTTAAAAAACAGAATTAAATTCCTCTTAAAATAGTTTCAAATTTTAAGAAAATTATTTCGAAAGTATTCGTATATTTTTGCAAATTCTAAGAAAGAGGCCTTGAATTATATTGATTGACCATGATTATAATGATTATTATGATTACTAATGAATGAGTTTAACTACATTTTCCATTATATCATATGTTTATGTAAGCTTATACCCTGATGTTATACATCTACTTATTTATAACTTGAGAGTAGAGGTTATTAAATGGAAATATTCATCAAATTTATAATCAAATGTTTACGAATTTATATATAGAGTGACACATAAGTGACACATAAGTTATCTTACATTTATATTATTCTGTTACCAGAAAACCATTTATCTAACAATTTAAAAAAAAGTACAAACTTATTAAGATTCGAGAATTTTAATTTTTTTAAGAATCTATTTTTAAGTGAAAAATTATCAAAAATTAATATATTTCCTTAAGTTTAAATTCTTTAAATTTTTTTTAATTATTTCGTAATTTTAATATCAAGTTTTGATAAGAAATTCAATTAGAATTAATTAAAACAAAATAAGTATACATTTATCCAAATTATTCTGCAGTTTATTAAAATGAGTATATGTTTGATAATTTAGAACTAAAGGGATAGGAAAGGAAGGGAAGGGAAGGGAAGGGTTAGGAAAATTTTTAAAGAGAAGTCAAAGAATTTAAAATTAATTAAATCTCTAAGGAAAGGAAGGGAAAGGTTGGATGAATTTTTATAAAGTTGGAACTCTAATAAGAATATCTCAAAAGTTAACAACAGATGGAAATGTGAGAACACATTAGAAAAGTTTTAATTTTAATGGTTTTAATGGTTTAATGGTTTAATGGAAGTGAGATTTGTTTCAACTTTAATATAAACTTCAAAATATTTGCCAAAACTTTTGGTTCGAAAAAATGCTAAAAATTTCAAGAATTTCATTAAAATGGAGAAAAGACTATAAACATTATAAACAATTAATAAAAGGGTTCAGTACTTCTACTAAACATTGTTCTGAAGATGTGGTGATAGTATCAGCTGTTCGAACACCGATCGGTTCTTTTAGAAGCAGTTTATCCCAATTAAGTGCTCCACAATTGGGTTCGTTTGCCATAAGAGCTGCCGTCGAGAAGTCAGGGCTCAGAAATGAAGGTCTGTTTATATCATATATATTGTTTCAAAATTTGTGTTTCAGACATCGGAGAAGTGCTGATGGGAAATGTAATGCAGGCCGGACTAAGACAGGCCCCAACACGACAGGCAGCTCTGGGCGCCGCTTTCCCTAAAAGTATAGTCACCACAACAATCAATAAAGTTTGTGCCTCAGGAATGAAGGCTATAATGATTGGCGCACAGACTTTAATGTGTGGACATCAAGAAGTGATTGTTGCGGGAGGTATGGAAAGTATGTCAAATGTTCCCTATTATATGAAGAGAGGGGACACCCCTTACGGTGGAGTCACACTTCACGACGGCATTGTTTACGACGGTTTAACAGATGCCTATCAAATGATACATATGGGGGTCTGTGCAGAAAATACTGCCAAAAAACTGGGCATTAGTCGGGAAGAACAGGACAATTATGCCATCAATAGTTATAAGAGGAGCGCAAAAGCGGCTGAAACTCAAATTCTCGCCAAAGAAATCATTAAAGTTGTTATCGAAGGCAAAAGAGGTGCCAAAGAAACTGTTGTTTCTGAAGACGAAGAGTACAAAAAAGTAAATTTTGAGAAATTTTCAAAATTACCGACAGTTTTCCAGAAAGAGTCGGGAACTGTGACGGCAGCGAATGCCAGTACTCTTAACGACGGCGCGGCCGCCGCTGTTTTAATGACAGCCAAGTCTTGCGAAAAGTTTAAAGTCAAGCCTTTGGCCCGAATCGTAGGTTTTGCTGACGCGGCTGTCGATCCGATAGACTTCCCGATAGCGCCGGCGTTTGCTGTCCCTAAAATACTCAACAAATTTAATATAAAGAAAGAAGACATCGAAATGTGGGAAATCAATGAAGCGTTTAGTGCTGTCGTCATCGCAAACATCAAAATGTTGGACATCGACCCAAACAAAGTGAATGTTAACGGCGGTGCTGTAAGTATTGGACATCCATTAGGTATGTCCGGCGCTCGAATTGTTAATAATATGGCACTTCATTTGAAACCGGGTCAATACGGAATGGCTGCCATTTGTAACGGCGGTGGAGGAGCTTCTGCTCTATTAATACAAAAATTGTGAAGACTTTTATTGTTTTTAAAATCAAATTATTTTTTATAACTTTTTTCAAACGATTGGAATATAAAAAATATTTTTGTTAAGACTTTTATTTAATTCAAAGCAATTAAATCGCATTTAAGAGTTCTGAGGTTTAGTAAAACTAAAACCATTTTCTTCTCAAAAATAGGTAAAGATATGAGAGAAACACTTTTGCCGTTCGGATCCACAAATGTTCCCGAATTGAATTCATTCTGATTTCCGACGATATAAACGTCGGGATAAGAATTTAAAACAAAAGGATCGGTATCTTTATATGGATAGCATTGAAGATTGTCGGGCGCTGTGGGCGTCAAATGCATCCATTCCAGTGTTTTACGCATTATTTCTATGGAGTCATTCATTTTTGTGTAATCTCTGATTGAGTCAATGTTTTGACCGGAAGTACTCATTATTTCAATGCCATTATATTTTGCCAAATATGGGTTCGGAACGCATTTCACGGAAGACATTTCGAATGACTTTTTAAAAGTACACGGATTTAATGGCTGTTGAGGTAATAACTGGAAGGTTGGGTCTAAAGTGCCGGGCATTACATCCACGTCCACCGATTGTCCAACTCTTGAAAGAAATTTATCGTAGAGTTCGACCGCACGTATTGTCTGCGCTCTGACTTTCTGTGTCCACATCGGAAGCGCCATATCTAAGAGAGAGTCGCACTCCTGTTGTCGGGCATCGATTCCAATACCATTTCCAGCGATAATGAGTCGAGAAATTGGTTTCGATTTTACGAACTCTGAATTACCGGTCAATATATCGACCAAAATATTCAATCCTTTCGTCAACTTTTGGTTGGATTTCATGAACTTTGAGAAACCCAGACCTGAGACAAGTGCTATGTATTGATCTTTGAGTGTCGGCTCCCTTTCAATGGTCTCTTCGCCAATATTTTGAGCAAAACAGACCTCTTCTACAATGAAAGCAGATCTGCGCTCATCTTCGCGACCCTTTACTGCCAAACAAATTCCGGTACAGAATTTGTGAATATCGAGTCCTTTCAATTCAATAGTTGTGTCCCCGGATTGCATCCAAAGAGTGTCCTCATCGGAGACATATTCATCTACGGGTTGGTCGAGAATAGGATTGTCTTCACTGACTTCTTGCAAAATTGAGGGCTGATTCACACAATGTTTGAAAGTAGTGCCGATCACTACAACCGTTTCATTAATCATATCATCAGAGCGTTCGGCCAATTGTCGTAAACTTAAGACATTTACTTCTTTACCCCATTTCTCTTCAATACTTTTCATCAGAAATGGTTTCATGAGTTCTAGTCTTGAGTTATAATAAGGAAAATACTGTAAATCGTAATCATATTCTTTGAGTCTAAATCTTTGACTCAAATCAATTACTTCACATTTTTCAATGTCTTCACTCATTTTTAAATTGTTTTAATGAAAAACTAATCAAAATTTAAGACAAAAATTTAATAATAATAAGAAAATATTGAATAGACTTTTGGCGCTTTTATAGCATATATTCAATTCATTTATAACGTAAGATAAAAATGAAAGTGTTTTTACTTTTTTTTTACTTTTTTAAAATATAGATAATAATCACGACTCAACTCAAAATTTATTGCGATTTTAAAATAAAGAAATTTTAAAATGTGTTGTTTTGTAAACTAAATTAATTTCTTATTTTGATTGAGTAAGAAATCAAACGCATTGCAGTGAATTTCATAATTTGATAGAATTGGACTTAAAAACAAAATATCAAATTAAAAAGTTAACGATATTTATGAAGAGAAAAATTTTATTCAATGAGAAAATAGTGAACGAAATGAATGAAATGAAAGTCTGTTTTATAGTCTCGTAATAACACATTATCTGAGGATTTTGTTATCACTTTTAATCTAACCTTTCCTTCAGTTGTTTTAAATTTTAAATTTAAAACTAATTCACAAAAATTAAGTTCTTTTTAATAATAGATTTGATAAGAATTTTATTGTAATAAATAATAAAAGAATTGCATAAAAATATTGATAAATATTTGATAATCCATTGATAATATGTATGCCGTCTCTAAAGAACATACATTTAAGGGAAATAAAATTTTTGCCAAAACAAGAAGAGGTATACAAATATCTACATATCATTACTTTGGATCAATTGATTCAATTTTTTTTATTTCAGGTATACCTCAAAAGTTTGATGGCTTAGAATCTAATTCTCGCGACAATAATAATGGTTTCCGAAAGGATTTCAATGGCTTTCACTCCAATGACTGCTTTGGGTCTGAATTTCATTTATTTATTCAATAAAATAACAAATTATTTGTTGAAATTAAAAGTTCATCGAATCCTAAACCCGTTTTTCATTTGAATGGACGCAAAACATACCATCAGAGGAACCAAAGCGAGAATATTAGTGCCCAACACCAGGAAATGGTCAAGTACATTCATGACAGTACGTTCACTAAATTATTGTCACAATTTATCTTTAAATCAGTTATAAAACATTTAATTTATTATATTAGTGGCTAAATGATCCATTTAAGTGATCTTGATCATTTTTTCCATAATCCAATAATACTCTATATGAAAAGCATATTGAAATACCTTGCTACTTGTTAACCTTGGTACTACTTTTAGTAATTTTTAAATCGATTCCTACTAATTGGACCATGCTCATTACCAATATGGAGTCTAAATTTCAGTGATATTTAAGATTTAGAGGCTATTAATGAAAATTTTAATTTTATAGAAAATAAACAAAAGATAACTTAAAGTTTGATTTTATAAAAAGTAATAATAAAAGTCTAAACAATTGTCTTCTTTGGGATTGAGTTGTAAAGGATTTAGAATTTATGATTAAATAAAATGTCTGAAACAAAACAAAACCCTTTAGTATTAATTGTTTTCATATGACTAATACTCCCGATATCTCTATAGATGTTTGGCCTCATCTGCAAAATGGGGACATTTGTCCGCTTTTGTAGAATCAAATAAATGGCAATACTTTTGAATTAAAGATTCAATTATTAAGAATTATTAATCATTACTGAAAACAATACTACTTATAATAAATAATCTAGGTCTTATTTAATAAACTTTTAGTTTAATTTTAATATATTTTAATATTTTATATAATAATAGTAAAGTTTGTAGTATTGACCAAGGATGGCGAAAGGAACCATTCCTAGTTGTTAATTACCCCACTCTAGAGCTAAAAACCTCGATAGATTTAGTGCTTGTTCATAGACGCTAATGTTAAGGTTTCAAAATCCTAGGGGATTTTTTGCCGGTTTTTTCTTATGGGTATTCCGATAACAGCCCTTTTCGCCATCCATAGGATTGACTTATTTTTGGGCTCAAAAATTATTAGCGAAAATTGACTAAAAGTTGATTTAATAACTAATTTGATTATAGACTGGAAATGCGTTAAAAAAGATTTGGATTCGAGTAATAGACATTCGAACGCAAACATAAAAGTGCCTCAAATTTGTTACTTCAAAATCGAGAAGACATCACATCTTCCAAGTATTGCATCATTTATTTGATAAATAACTATTCATTTGTTTATTTTGTTATGAATAGAATTTGAGCCATTTGACCTAGAGAGCTTTTGGGGACAAAGAATTTTCCAAAATATCACTCAATCGACTTAGAAATTAACTGATTTTTAATTTGTATTTTAATTAGAAATTTTGTGTTTTCTTCGATTAGGATTTAGTTTTGTTTTTTTAAAAAGACTCAATTAATTGAAGAAATAGTCAATTCATTCCAATTTCACTTAATTTTCAATTCTTTACTCTTTGAAACATTTGAGTTATGATTTGATAATTTGTTGAAATTTTCTTGAATAGAGTTTTTTGATTTGAAAGCCATTTAATAATAGATGAATTCAATTATAACTAGAGTACAATTTTGAAATTTTTATACAAATTGTGTCGAAGATATCTTATGATTGTTTCAAAGATTTAAAATATTTCAGTTATTTTTCTGATTAAGTGTTTAGTTTTTATTAATTATTAATTATATAATTTTAGGTTTCGTTTGGTTTTTTTGTATAGTTCTGTATAACTGTATATAAACTCAATTAAAATCACTTTTTAATAAAATTTCATCAAAAATTTATTAATTAATGGAAATTGATTTACCTTTAATTGAATCGTTTGGGTTTTCAATTAATTTTTGTTGGTTTTAATCAAAAAAAAAGTTAATAACAATTAAAAATAAAGTGATAGTCTATAGCACCTGAAGTGAGGTTATCTTCATATTAAAAAATATATAAACCTTTACTTTAAAATAATTTATTGGAATTTTTTGTCATTGGATTGATTACCCCCTTATTATTGTTTCATTTATTTAATTTAACTCATATTTTACAAACTATTCTTTATAAATAATAACTAATTTTAATCGATTGAAAGTAAATTAGTTTTATTAATATTTAGACAGAAATTTAATGGAAAACTTTCGCTTTAAAATGTATTCAATTTTAAACTTTTCCCACAAGTTTTGAGTTATAACTTATAAGTTATAAAAGTTGTTAGAATTGTTGTTAGAGTTATACTCAAATTAATTTCAGTTCAAATGAACTCGATTTTGTGATAAATGACTTTTAAAAAAATTCTATAAATTAAAATCTATTGAAATTAAAAATAAGTTAATTTTAATGATATTTACAATATTTATGGTCTAAAAAAATCTGTAATTAAATTAATTTACATAAAAAATTATTCATAAATAAAAATTTTATTGATTTTATCGGTAATTATTGGGAATATTATATATTTTATTGTAATTAAAATAATTTTTATAGAATTGAAATCGATTTCATACAAAATCCAGTTTTGGTGACGAAGAATCAATTAAAGCCCAACTGTTGATTAAGTAAATATAGGTTTAATTAGTGAAATGCAAATTTTGCAGGTTTAGTTTTTTTTAATTATCATTCAGTTTATGCGAAACAACATTTTCTCTCAAATTTTGATTTGCGCAGAGCATAGGAATGGTATCACTAACTAATTAACATATCGACAAATTTGCACACTTTTGACAGATTTAAGTTTAATTTCATTAATAAATTCTCAAAATTCTGTACTGATTTCAGCAAAATTTCAAGGATTTCGACTTCTTTTCTAAAATACTATAATTTTAATACTAATAATGAATATTAATCTCTTTTTATTAAAGAGATTTATGATTAGATTTATGTTATTTTGAATGTCGACGACCTTTATTTGCATTAATCAATCGGACGTTGAATATCATTGAATATCAATTTATGTAAAAAGTATTCACTTCTTCTCAAAGTTCTACTTTCGATATATTTATAGAGTCTTTGAATTTTAGATGTTTTGCAAATTGAGATCAAAGACGAGAAGAGGTTTTCAACTTTTAGTCAATAATTGTTTCAAATAAAAGGACTAAAAAGATTTGTATCATTAGAAAATCGAAATCGAATTACATTTATATCAGTTTATTGTATCCCTCTATTATTCATATCTTTAATTTTCATTTCCCTGTTATTTAGTGTATGATCAAGTTTAATTTATTAATCATAAGAGAGTGAAAGAATGAACCCCTTATTAGTTCAAGACTTAAAACTAATCTTTTGGTCATTACTTTAATTTTTATTTTAAAATTATTTAAAACTTAAATTATAGAAATATTCCCCAAATTATAATTTAGAAATTTTTATTATATCTTGGTCCAATTTTATATAACTCAATCATATATAAAATGCAATTAACCTTGCAAGAAATTTCAGTCGATAATTTATTTACCATGGTTATATTTAAACACGGCTTATGCTTTGGTTCAATTGCTTAACTTTGTTTATATAATGTTGTGCTTAAAGGCTATGAAAAGTTTTGGTACTCTCTATGTATTAAAACTGAATAACATTTTAATTTCTAATAAGGGATTAATTTGTTAAAATAGCTTTCGCTGAGTTTACTTTTTCTGTCGTTCACTTCATATCACATAAACATTTGACGGTTAGAAACCGATTCCTCCTTTACATCAATTAATTATATTTTATTTAAATACGAATATAAAGGCAGTTATTATAATATACAGTTGAGAATTGATCTAATTAAGTACCTATCTTATTTTTGACCTACATAATAAACTAAATTTAAAAACTAAAACTACTATTAAAAATGCATTTTAGTGACCGATCATATTAACTGACCATGTTATACCTTATTTCTGTTTTTTCGATTCGCGCCGTCTCCAGTTTTTTCGAGAGGGGTCATATATCCAATTGTCCCAAGTGGGAATTTTGCTGAATTTTTCGTCCTAGGGGGTATCCTTTCACCATCCCTGCTCATTACTCATATAATTCATCATGACCATAGCTTACCATTCTGGTTAGAATCGTTGTACCTCTCAATATACACTTTTATAGTTGTATAACAATAATCTGTCCTAGTTTATTTTGATGTCTACAAATTTACAAAATAATTTATGTTTAATTGTTTTTTATTTATTATTTATATAAAATATGTTAATATATTCTAAAATATATTTTTAAAAATTAAATCTCAATTTTATTCTTTCTTTTTATTAAAGGGCATTTATTAAAAAATTGCCCCTAATCAATAAAGAACTTAAAACTAGGTAAAATATTTGTTTAAAAAATCAACATTTAAAAGTAAGATTGACTTTTCTATGAAATTCAAAGAATAAGTACATTTAAAAACCAATTTTTGTTTTAAAGAATTTTAGACTTACTTTGTTTTAAAGAAGAATCGACTCTAAAAGTGAATACATTTTGGAAATAGAGATGAATTGATTTGAATTTCAAATTTTAAACATTCAATAGATTTTATTGAATAGAATTCATCAAAAATATATAAATATTATATTCTTTTAAACTTAGAAATAATATAAAAATTGATATTTAGTCAAAAATATTTGGATTGAATGATGTAATAAGAGCTCACATAGAATAACAGTTTTTAAAGTCAAATCTATTAAAATGTTTATAACTAGTTATTAAAAAAGTCTATTAAAAAGTTATATAAATTTTATGTTTAAAACTTTAACTTTAAATACCTATCAATTATTACCTGAATGTCCGTTATTTCAAAGAATTTGAGTCCTGAGAACTAAAACTTCTACTTTTTTCTCCATTTCAACGGTAAAGTGATAAGAAACTAATATGGAATGTTTCAGGTAAATCACAAAATCTTAATTGCCTTAAGCTCTTAAAGGCTCACCAAAAACAAAATCATATCCGGGAACTATACACCAAATTGTTAGTCTATTTTAATCATATTTATTAAATTTATTTTATATAAAAAATGGTTAAAAAGTATTTTAAAGAAAAATTGTAGAATTATATAATATAATTTATATTCTATATATTCTTGGTAATTTGATCAAATATTTTTGAAGTTAGCTCAGATTCAAATATAATTAAGCAGTGTATATGAAAATTTGCCCAAATTTTGCAATTAATCAATAAATAGAAATATTCGTTCAATTTTGTTGGAATTCAATTAATTATTATTTATTTAAATATTGATTGGAATCTATTAAATATAAATAGGTGTCCACTATATCCCTCATTTCAAGTCTTCACCTATTTGAATTAGAAAATTACATTTGGAAGGTTATGTTCTTTTAGGACTATCTTTTTGTAACTAACACTAAATTTTATATGGGATTAGTGTTTTTTCAAGCACTAATCCATTTACCTAGGAAAATTTAATAAAATTATTATTTTTTCCGTATGAAAGTTATCGGTAGCCTTTCGGAGCTTAAACCCCACAATTTTAGTGTTTCTTCGTAAAAATAATATCGACGAGAATTTTAGAATTCAATTAATTTTATACCTATAAAATGAAAAAATAATCATTTTAATAAATTTAACTAGGTAAATTCATTAGTGCCTACAAAAGCACTAAATTAGTGTTTTTATTATTATGGGAAAACACTAATATTCTGGACGGCAAAAGGTTCCCAGTGGTGGCCGATTTCAATCCTACGGCAACTCTGCGTTTCCATATTTCAATTAAAAATAAATATAAAATTATTATAAAAGAATTCTATCCGAAGAGAATTATAGAATTCAATTAGTTTTATGCATTTAAAATGAAAAATAATCCATTTATTAAATTTAACTAGGTAAAACGATTAGGAACAAAATTAATGTTGATTTGAAAAAAGTTATTAAAATGTTGTTTTTGAGTAATTATTAATCCACAAATAGGGGTAAAATGCTTATTTACCTTCGAAATAGATTTTATCTAGGAAATTCTTTAATAATTATAATCATTTTTAATTTTTTTCAGAATAGAATTTTCCCAAATCTTTCCCAAGTCTTTCAGTGACCTAAAGTTCTTTAGAGCCAAATATTTCTTTAACCGATTGATATTTTAAACTAATTTTTTCACTAAATATTAGAGTAGTAATCAATTTAAATAAATAAAAATTAAACCTTTATTAAAATCCTTAATTTTGTAAATAAACTAGGCCTCAATACTCGCGCAAATTTTCATATCCACTACTTATTTATAAGATCTAATTTTTCGAAAATTTGCTTTTTCTTCATTCAATAAGTTATTAAGTTATGTCCAATACTTCATTAAAATGTCATTAATAATGACATTTGGGTTATAATATTATAACTTATAATATAACCATTTTATTTAATTATCGTTACAAATGGTCTATTGCTGGGGGTCTAATGGGGGTCTAATTGGGGTCTAATTGGAGGGTTTAATTGGAGGGTTTAATTGGAGATCTTAATTGGGTTTAATAAAGGATCTTTTACAATTTTTCAATATCGAGTACTTTCTTTTAAGTATCTTTTAAGTAAAAAGCCCCAGGTATATAAGCTATTCAAATGTTATCAAAAAAGTAAGCTATTTATATTTGATTGGAGTAAAACATAAATAAAGATATCTTATATCTTGAATTTATGAGACCTTTTTAATAGTGTTATTTGAAAATCAGAAAATTTGGCAAAACTATCCATGACAAATCTACAACTTACCCGAAAACCTCCTATTTAAAGATGTGACTTTTGGAAGACATTAGGGAACAACATTTATGAAAAATCTGGTTAAGGATCGAATGGGGACATCCATGTAATCATCCGTACAAAATATGTTATCAATATTTGACACATAAATTGTTGATTAAAAGAATCCAAATTAACTAAAATAACTAAAATCCTATCATTTATTTAAGAAAACAAATTTTAAATTCTATTATTGTTTACATTTTATTTGATTACTTTGAAATCACAATAAAATTCTATTCATAGAAAACAGAATTAATTTACATTTGTTTTGATAAAACTCTTATAATTTGAGAAAAAATTATTGTTTTGTTATGAATAAAAGTCAGCCATAAGTTAAAGGAATTTTGACCTCAAACTTAAGTTGTATTAGTTATGATGAATCGGGAATTTTTTAAGGTATTTATCCTGGTTTATCGACAAGTATTCAAATATTTACATAATTTGTCTAAAATTATTAAAACTAAGTATTTTATATGGAATTGAGTTAAAATAATACAACATTTCTGACATAAGTTTTGATCATTTTTTAATTCAAACCAATTATTATTATTTCAATCAAACGTCAGAAGAAATAAAATTATATAAATGTTGACTGAATTCTAATGTTTTACTAAAAAATGTTATCATTTCTATAGAGAAATCACTGAAAATATAAAATTAAAAATATATTTAATTTTCTGTTAATAATTAGTTTTATAAAATTTTTACTTTAAAATGAATGCAAATAAATTTCAATACTAAATACTAATCTTAAATAAACTGTTTATTAGCATTTAGTTCAGTGCACTAAAAATATGAATTTCCATTTATCGAAGAATTGGGTCCATTTTTTGTGAAATTTAATTTCATTTACTAAGAATTTAGTTCACTTCCAGTGAAACATCAAAAGAGCTTTCATTTTAAACCAGGAATAATCAAAGTGGATAAAAAATCATTTTTATTTAAATTATTCAAATTGAATTGGCAAGGGGATATTTATAAAAAAAATTTCCATTAAATTTGACAGAAAATTATTCATTAATATATAAAAGTTTGTCTATTCTTTAATAAATGAGAGGTTAAATACATTTATAGCAATTGATTTCCATTTGAACTTAAATTTGGACCAATTCTTTGCAAATAATATGAATAAAAGAGTAAATCTTTTGTACTGAGTCTGAAAAAAAGTTAAATTACCCCTCTTTTGATGAACGTCTGATGAACTGATTTAAATTCTTGAGAATAAATCTATTACTCGGGAAAAGTTATCACATTTTTCGCATTTATAACTACAGATTAAAAATAAGTGAGCACATCCCATAGGAATTTTTGGATAACTCTTTTATTTTAAATTAAAAATAAGTAAAAAATACGAAAGTTTCAAATATTCACTTGTTATATTTTACTTACATTAATATAAAGTTCCCCTAGTTTATTATTATCAATCACTTTTTATAGGATTTTGTTAGATATTTGTCAAAAGTGTGAGAAGTAATTGAAATGCTCTGACATAACCTTTAAATTAAAATTTTAAAACCGTTTTAGAGTTTGAAAATTTCCGTTAATATAATTAATTATATAAACAAATGATAAACTCTTAGACCTCTAAAAACGAGTAAAGAAACCGAAGATTAGATTCGAAATATTTGTCAAAAATATTAATATAAGAGTCGAAAAACGACTTGAATTGATTTATATGTTTGTCAGGGATGGCCACAATTCAATTTAATTTAATTTAAATTAACTCCAGAATACCCCCTCTTCTGGGATGAAAAATTTGACAAAATATCCCCATAGAAAAAAGGGAACCGACTCCTGATTTCCTCAATTTTTGAGAAAACTTTTTTAATATAAAAAGTCGTTTTTAGGTGTTTTCTTATATAAATCCATAGAATTCTATCAAATTTAATGTATTTTATCAAAAAACAAAACTAAAAGTTTTAAACCAGAAATTTTGACGAAACAGTTTTTTTCTTTAAGTATACCATTAAATTGACTAGCTTAAATATTCTAATATTCTAAAATATTAATCAAAAGATTCATATTAAAAAAATTTGCAATTTTTGAGGTCTTACAAAAAAATACCCCGAATCTTCTGATTTTGACCAAAATACCCCCCTTTGCACTCTTGGAGTTAAGTTCTTTGGCCATCTCTGATGTTTATAAATTTGATGTTAAATAATTCAAACGAATTGATTCTCTAATTGAATGATGAATATAAACGTAATTAATGCCGAAATAGTGACCCAAATAGAGTTGATTACATCCATCCATTTCATAGACATTGAGGGGAAAGACTTAACATATTTGCTAAGACATTGTCGTCGATGAAGGGCAGGTTGTCGTGAGGAAAGGCGGGTCATTAGCACAAGAGGTTTTTCTGGTTATATAGTCTGGCGATGATATTCCACTGCTTTTCGGTTGTGAGAAACACATGTGAGCTGTCAGTCGATGTGAGGATTACATTGGGTTCAGTCAACTGCAACCTCACCAGCAGTTGAAAGAAGTTCACAAACTTTTATAATAAAGTGATTTTTATGCAATAAATCGATGGCCGTTTGCAACTTAAGGGCCAGAGTTGCCATTTTATGGCTGGTCCTCACACTACTTATCGTCGGTAAGAAACCAATTTGTTGTCCATTTCTATACTCAAAACACATTCAAAGGTCGTTAACTTACAGTCATTACGACTCCTCTTAAAGTCAGTATAACTTTAGTTGAATGTCAGCCTTGACTTACTAACAGTTTTTATACTATATCCTTTTAAAATTAGCATGCTTCATTACTTCATTACTTCATTACTATTTCATTTAAAAACTAATTTAGTTTCAAATGTAAGTCAAACGATGATAACTATTCTATTCTTTTATTTTATGTTTTTCTTTAAAATAGAAAAAAAAATTTAAACCAAAAATTATTGCTTTAAAACAATTCTCTTCTTAAAAGCAAAAAGTGTTTAAATAAAAATAAATAAATTGTAATTTTAGGTGTAGTGGTTTGGGCTATCAGTGCAGAAGTGGTGATGGGAGCCATGAGAGAGTCTGTTCGCAAGAACTCTGAAAGCTCTACATTGAAAATGCACCAGGTAATACTACTGACACATTTCATTTCAATAAATAATTAAGACATAAGATGTGCCACATTTTCTAACAACAAGTTATGGATTGCAACTAATATTTAGCAAATGATAGTTTTAAATTTGTTTTGATACAATTTTAAATTAACCTAGTAAAGTTTAAACAATAAAAAAGTGAAAAATTCAATTTAAAAGAAGACAAATGTTCTAAAATAAGACTTAATGAAAGTAGTTTTTCAATGGGTGTAAACTAAGCCATCATTTTTTAATCCGTTTTCAATCTAAAAACGCAAATCAAGTGATGAGTACTCAATAAATATGTTAAACAAAAATTACTTTTATTTAGGATATAATGCAGACAAAACCTGAATATTTTATTTATATTATTATATGGAATATATGTTAATATCATTTTTGTGATCAACTTTGAATTAATCAAAAGTCACTCTTTTTTGGGATATATTAGTTTCTAATGATTATGACTTCAGTAAAGGCTATTCGAAGAAAATGATATCGAATTTTAAAACTTTCAGACATTTGTCTATAATTGAGTTCACTTATAACCGAAGAAATCCATTAAATGTTTTTGAACGTCAAATTTAGACCAAAACATGTACCAAATCATTAAAGAAGGACCTGTCTTATTTTAAATCTATCTTTTCAACTGAAAATTATCTGTAAAAATGGTTTTTATTTTAGACAATATTGGGTTGATTTGAACACTGAATTCGAGGAAACGATAATTTATTAGTTATTAATGTAATATAAAAAAGTTTTGATTGAAATTTATTTGATGTTTGTTTCGTGCATTCATTGAAAAGTCAGAGAACTAACAGTGAATACAAACTTCATTTTAGTTCGTCTGAAGTTATATTGAGTTGAAGTGAACTCATATGAAGATGAGTTAGAAGTTAGGTCATCGCTGGCGGCGATTTGAAAGTAGGCGCACATCAGCGTTACTATTGGGGTCAAGTTCGGCACATTTACATCAGTTATACAGTTATACCAGTGCTTACACCACCGCTACAAAACTTTGAAAACTTTGAATCAAAATATTTTTTTATTAACAAAACATTTTTCTGTATTTCTAGTATTGACTCCACTTTTCACAAAGACTTCGATCACAAAAAACTTCTCAAATAATAAACTTTTAGTCAGAACTGAATTTTATTATCTTTTAATTTTATTGAGGCCTTAAAAACTTAATCTAAAAATACAGCCATTCTTTTGTCTTAACTTTTTAGGAGAGAATCGATTAAAATATAAACAAATTTTGAATCTCTGGACTCAAATCATTCAAATTTTGATTCGTTTCTAATTTTAGAATTTATTTTTTTTTAATTATTTTCTTATCAAATCTGTTTAAAACCATTTAATGTCTTAATTATGTGACAAAAGCGAAGGGTGTCCTCAATGAAATTGGGGTCATTCCTCTTCATTCCTCTACAATTTTTGTCAAAAAAGTCTTTTATAAGCGAAAACACTTTTATAACAAAAATACTTTTCATTACTTCGATTTCGTCAACTCTTTAATGATTTAATGAAATTTACAGAATTTCGACAATTCGGACGACTTTTCGATACATCGAATAAACAATAAATTAGGTCATTCTATTAAGTCAGGGCTAAAACACTCTGAATCTGCACTTATACGAGAAGTCGATAAAGAAGTGCACAATTCTAATAGAGTTAACGCTCGAACTAAATCTGATGATGACTTTTATAGTTATGACCAGAGATCTGATGAAACATATGATTCAGGCCAGTCCTCAACCACTCATTCTTTTATTTTTCTTATTAACAAATATTTGTTAATAAACAGAAGCCGAAGAAATCGATGACTCAGAGGAAGGGCTCGAAAGCTTAGAAGTGAAAAAAAAGATTAAGACCACTAAACAACCCTTTTCAGCAAATTTTGATCTTGATAAATTGAGAAAAGGGCTTACGGGTTCACAAGTGGCACAAGTCTTGAATCAATTATTATCACAAACAAAGAGTAAAGAAGGAAAAGAAAAACAAACGATTGTTTTGCCTAAAAAGTCCAAAACCAATAAGAGTTCGACCAAATCGACACAAACTTCGCTAAAATACCCAAAATCTTCAAAGATTACGACCACAACAACAACCACTACGACAAGTAAACCGACGACTATCCGAACAACTCTCAAACCATTCATTAGATCGAGAATTCAGTCTTTGAGTCTTAAACTATCAAATGTTGGAATAACGACAACAAAACCGAAGCGAACAAAAGTAAAAGTCAATACCATTAAAATTAGAAGAACCACATCTACAACAACCCCTTCCACTACTGTGAGGACCACAACTACTAAAAAATCAATTCCTATAACTAAATCGCGTCAACGGTCGCGTAAAACAACTTTGAAATCACCAAAAATGAGTTCCTCTAAGTTTACGACAACCACTTCCACAACAACTGAGTCACCAAAGATTAAAGAATTGGAAATTTTAAAATCAAGAATAAGACAAAAAGAATTGGAATTTATTCTAAACAAAGTCGAGAGTTTAGAGAAACAACAAAAGAAAATTCTAAAGGATTCAAATCAAGACCTATTAATGGAGGGCTCTTTTAGGGAGAGTGTCGTTAAACCTAAATATGAAGTGATTTCTTTTCGCCAAAAAAATAATTTCGACTCTCGAGATATGACCAAATCTAATGATTGGCAGCCGTCGCCCGTTTACTCTCCACCTCCAGTGATTCATCCGCCACCGCCACCCCCTCCGCCTCCACCGCTCCCAAATGGACCGCCACAACCACCACCGCCTCCACATAATGCTTACCATAATGTGGACCCCTTTCATCAAATGCCACCGCAAACGCCAGTAGTCTATCAGCCGCCACCGCCTCCACCGCAGCATCAAACATATCCAGATCATTCTCAATCGTATCCAGATCATCATCAATCATATTCGGAACCTCATTATCCGAATCGACCGCTACTGGAATCAAATATTGGTTCAAACCCGAGTACACATATAAGGGATAATTACGTTAATAACGTGATTCCAGTTCCTAATCGAGTAAATCCACAGTTTGAGGAACAAAAGGCACAGGAATCACATCCAATGGATTATCAAATAAAGCAACGAGGTCATTATGTTCAAAAAACTGAAAAACCTGGAGTCCAACTGAGTTTTGGAGGCGGACCTATGGGTGGAGGGGGACAACTCAAGACAAGTCCAATGGGTATATTTAAGACACTACTTCTTCCTTTGTTGCCAAAGCCAAGAATGAACTTAAACGGAAAGGTAGTGTTCGGTGTTGTGTTGGAAAATGGGGTCGGATTTGGAAAGAAACCGAAAATAGTAGCTCAACATTTCAGTACTGGCCGTATATAAGCCGTATATAAGCCAATGACTTAATATTATTATTAGTAAAGACTTTACTAAAGACCTATTATTGCTTTTAACTGTTAAATAGTTGAAATTATGTGCAATTTTCTCAACTAAGCAGTCGATCCGTTTGTCCGAAACGTTCGGATCGAAGAAATCTCTGGTTTGGATCACAGTCTCAGTCATATAATAGACCTCTGCTTTAGTTATCGTTTGACTCATTTGTGTTTAATATTCGTTTAATACTTATATTCAAATCGAAGACAAATTAAT
The DNA here is from genome assembly GCA_034700165.1 of Galumnidae sp. Gr-Ori-00277. Lineage (NCBI taxonomy): Eukaryota > Metazoa > Arthropoda > Arachnida > Sarcoptiformes > Galumnidae > Galumnidae sp. Gr-Ori-00277. Next base: position 2,025 of record JAQIXI010000190.1, on the reverse strand, counting down.
AATCGATAGAAATCTGCAAACATTTGAAATTTAAGCCATTTTCGACCCCATTCTCTCATTTTTCATTCAATTTGTGATAATTTATTTTAAATTTTTTACATTTTATGATATTTTAGAATATCGTTATATAAGGGGTTAGACTATTGAAACTAAGATCAGTTTATTTTGGATATCTTGTAAATTAATTTTTGTTATTATTTTAGAATAAATAGTTTCCAATTTTAATAAATTTGAAGTCATTATTAAATTTTCCTTGCTTATTTTGACTTTGACTATAGATAAATAATAACTAAAATAAATTATTATTAGATTTGTTAATATTCCCTTGTTCATTCATTTTCAAATATAATTATAATAAGTGTTGAGTTTAAAATTATAGTTTATATTAAAATAGAAAACTTTGAAAGATTATACAGAATTATAAAGAATTTCATATTATTGACAAATATTTGAAATACTATTCATTTCATATAATTGGAATTCATTTCAAAGATTTTGATCTTTAAATGAAAAAAATTCTCATCGGTTTTGGTGTGAATTTTATATAAAGAATCAATTATTTAAATCATTATATTAAGGGATAATTTATACCCAATTTATTACTTAAAAATCTGGAGTTAATCAAAATCTATAAAAATTTTCTCAACTGATTTGAAGACAGGACTTATATGTAGTAAAAGAGTCAAAGGATGTAATCGGTTGTAAACCCGCATAATTTAGAATTTAATTAATAATGTAATTAATTAAAGATCTATTTTAAAACATTTAAAACTATTTTGAGATGTTATTCACTCAATTTATTTGATATTTGAGGTCAAACTTTGAATCTATCAAATATTCGATCTGAAAGTTTCCAAAACTTTTTATTTCATCCGTTTATATAGTAATGAAATTATGCTAATTGATCATGCTCATTTGGAAAGATCATTTCAGAGCTCTCCATTAAATTTTAAATTAAATCTTATTTCAAAAGTGTTTAATATTATATTTCTTAGAATAAAATTATCGAAAAATAGATTTTTTTAAAATTGAACTTTAAATCAATTTATTAATAATTTATCGAATTATCATTACTTCGGGTTATTTACAAAATATTTATAACGAATTGGTTTTCTTTAAAGTTAACATTCTTTTAAAAAAAGGTTCAAATATTTCACTTCTTTTAATGCCAACGATTTTTCTAAATTTAACTCAATCTTAATAGGAATTCAATTATCAAAATCAGTGATAAAATTAGCATGTTCAACTTTATAATGCAAATTTTAGTCTATTTAAATGAGAACTAAGTGATACCTAAATATCGCATAAATATAAGCCTTAGAATGCAATTTGACTAAACTTATGAAAGACATGTATTCCAATAGAAAATATTGAACAGAATATCAAATTTAAGTTAAACTTTAATCTGTTATTAAATTATCAAAAATTACATAAAACAAAAACAATCTTATATTTTTCGTCAAGTTTGCCCTAGGACATTCTAGCGAACAAATTTTATACCCTATTTGGAGTATATTGAGTGAGCATGATAATTTTGATGTTCAAGATATAAAACAGAACAATGAGAGTATCAAAATTATGTAGAGGTGAGTAAATTATTGAAAAGTGAGGTATTGTTTTAATATTAATGAACCATGATTATTCTGAACTTTCCTAGATACTCTACAATTTAGAGTCTAAAATTTAGACCTTTATACAGTCATAAACCTATCCGGTAAAGTGGTTTGGGAATGGAATTTACTTTACCCGAATGGTTGGTTTACACGAATGGCTTATTTTTAACATTAAGATCTATGGCAATGGGGCTGAGACTCTCAACTTGAGAGTTACTTCACCCGATCCGTACTTTACCGAAAAGGCTGACGACTTTATAAACATTTCTGTTGTGTTAATGCGTTTATTTGACACTAGAGTTCACTATAATTGGGTTTATGTTTGAAAAAGTGTTTGTTTATTGAAATTAAGTTAACTTTGATTTGAATTAACGATTAATTTAATGAACGAAACAATTGAATCGATTGAAGC
>JAQIXI010000189.1:0-31212 GCA_034700165.1 Galumnidae sp. Gr-Ori-00277 | reverse complement strand
AACTATTAAAAAGTAAGAATACCGAAAATCACCTCTTCGTCCCATTGAAATAACACGTCCACATTATTTTTGAGACCATCAAGTTTGAACTCATGAATTTTTAAAACGATTTATAATAATTTAATGAAATGTTGGTGTTATTTACACCATATAATAAACTTTCAATCAATAAATTGAAAATCATTAAATCAATTCTTGTATTTAATTAATTCCAAGATACCTTTTGTCCGGATTTATGTTTGCGGAGGTTAGTAATGCTGTGAGGGGTCACTCGTTGTGAGGGTCAGTCGTAACCAATTAATTTGTGTCCGAGTCCTACAACTAGAGTTTGCCATTAGATCGGAAGTGAGGCTTAATTTATTAGATAAGTGTTCTCTCAGTGCTCTCTCAGTATATACTCTCTGTTATCCGACACTAAGATTAACTGTTTTAACACATTTAGAAGTAATGAAAATGAGTGGATCATCAAATAATATATGTCGTCTCCCCAACCAATACCTGTCCCATAGTTTTAGTGTCTGTAGAGAAGCGATAATAATATAAGTTTTGTTTCAATTGTGTCGAAAGCATTCTTATTCTTCTGGGAGTGTCCATCGGAGCCGCCATTCAGTAAGTGATTGAATTGAAACCTATTATCAATTGAACTAAAATACATTGAAATCCAGTTATTTAGACCTGGAAAAGGAAGTGCCACAATTCACAACAGACCTCTTCTTCTTTGTTCTTTTGCCGCCGTAAATATGTTTTCTATTACTATATTTGTATTTATTTTGCAAATAAAGTCTTTATTGTTGTCAAACATTACTTCTAATGAAAGGGAATCGAAGCGAATCCATAAAAAAAGATAAATTAATGACAAATATATCGATTATAACATTATTTTATCGGACATCTCATACAGAATAATCCTGGAATCGGCCTATTCTTTGCATGACATCTCTTTTCTCACTAATTTGGGCTCAATCTTAGTGTTTGCAATATTTGTGAGTATTGTCTTTCTATTTATATCCCTTTAAGTTTGTGTTGTGATGTCCGGTATATAACTTTTAATATTCGAATTGTGTTCAAAATGAAGGGCACTTTCATCAACATTGCACTTATCGGTCCATCGCTTTATTTGATTAAATTGATTCCAATACAATGGTTGGCTTTCGATCAAATAACTTTTCTTGAATTAATGATCTTCGGGGCAGCCATTAGTGCTGTCGATCCCGTTTCAGTAAATAAAACAAATTTATTCAATCATTTTTTTTTATATATTTTTGTATTTCATATCATTTGTTGAGGTTTTGGCGATATTTCAAGACTTGTCTGTAAATAAATCGCTATATTTTCTGGTTTTTGGAGAATCACTTCTCAATGGTATTCATTTCAAACCCTTTTATTCCAAATGTAAGATAAAAAAGTGTTAAATAAATATCAGATGCCGTCGTTATTGTTGTGCACAGGATATTGTCGTCGATGTTGGGTCAGACTAAAATCGAGGCCATGGAGTTGTTTAAGGGCTTTGTCTCACTATTTTTGGTCAGTTTAGGAGGTTTTTTCATTGGAGTTGTATTTGGAGTTTTGACATCTCTATTAACGTTGAAAACAACTCATGTGAGGGGTATGTGAGGGCTGTCTATAGATTTTCAATTTCATTAAATAAGAGTTTTATTTTATAATTTATTCGAGTTTTGTCTCATATATTCAATATTTATTTCATTCAATTATTATTATTAATTAGATTTCATCCGAAACTATACCTAAAATGTGATTAAAACAAACCATTAATAAATGTTTGAGAAATAAGAGAAGAGCTGACAATTCACAGATGAATTCCTAATTCTGAGCATGAACATATTTTATAAATTACTCTGATATTGTGATTAAATTTACATGGTTAAACTTGAAGTGAGTGAATGTTTTGCTAGTACTTTTTGGCGAATTTAGGGCAATGAATATGGCAATTCTGAAAAACTAAAGAGCTAGGTACTTAATTGTGAGTTAAAGCATGTCAATTTTATTACAATATCAGAATATAAGTTTCGGAGTGAGAAAAGTCATAACCATTTGTTTAATCATTTATAGTTTGACCTAAAATTTGAGTTATGAGTCTATGATTACAATATATTTGATAACAAACAGAATATAATTTTCAAATTACATATTGAAATCATTATATCTATTTATCTCAGGATATGGATTGAAAGATAAAGTTTAGGGGTTTTAGAAGGTAACACTCTTTATTGGCAGTAGCATATTTAAGTGATCTTGATCTCCTTAGAAATAAAATATAGAAATACAGATATAGAAATCTGCAATTATTTGTGACCAATGAAGTTTTTCATATATTTTTCAAACAAATTTTATTCAAATAAATAAATAAAGTAATTATTCAAAAGATAAAAGTTCAATTAATAAATTTACTAACAAGTAAGTTCAATATTTTTTTGTAGCATTGATAAATTAGTTCAATTAACGGGAACAGATAGCCATTGGCCTATAATAATTTTATCATTCCTTGATTCCATTATTTTATCAAGCTATTTATAGAGACCAAATTCATAATAATACGCCAATAAAAAATGTTTCTTGCTTAGTTGGATATCTGGTCACTTCAGTTATTTGTTTTATTAAATTTAGTATAACTTAATATTAATCCCAAAACCAGTGATAGAAATGAATAAAAACAAAACAAAATCTATGTTTTAATAAAAAGTTTTAATAAAATATTTTTGTGTTTTTATAATAAATGAGAAATATTTCCATTACTTTTAGCACAGAATTGTGTTTCAATTTAATCAAAATTGTTTTCTTAGTCTTCAGTACAGATGTCTAACAAATCAATGATTAGTTTCAGAGGTTTTATTGTCGCTAATATTAATTGATTTGAGAAAATATCCGAATAAAATGTCTTATATATAACATTTTTACTCGTTAACCAGATAAATATTTCCTTGCTCTTTCATAATAAATAGAGCATTTCTTTCCGGATAAGTGTCTGAATCATCAAATGTGGAATAAAAGGATCGGATAAAAGGATATTTTTTTAATATTATATAATATATGTGACATTAATATCAATTCATTTCACAGCAAAAGACCAAGATAATTTTATATGTCAAAGTCCAAGGAATAAAAATATTCATGAAATTTTTGCTAGTTAATTAGGTTGAAATGTTTTAAGAAAATTATTCAAATTATTAAAGAAATTTATTCAAAATGACTAATTAAACAGAAATTGAGTGAAAAGACACTAAAATGTATTCATTAAAATTAAATTTCTAGCCTCTAGATATATGTACAATAATTTATTTTACTTTTTTTTACCTTGCTTCTATTTTCTCTACTTAGTAACTTTTCATTTTTGAAACTTTCAAATGTTTTAAAATTCTTTTTTTTAAAGTAAATTAAGTTTTCATTTAAATAAAGAATAAAAGAAATTTTCAAAAACTTAATTTCAATTTATGACCAAGTTAATAATTTGTAAGAATGAGATAACTGGATACTCTTGTCTTAAATTTATAAAAATTTCAAAATTTTAAATAATTTATTATTATATTTGTTGATATAGTGATTGAGCCAATGGTTGTGGTGACGATGGCATACATGGGATTCCTGAGCGCAGAAATCGTACACTTTTCGGGACTCATAAGTCTAATCGGTTGCGGAATCGTATGTCAGTTATAATTAACTCTAAAATTTCTAAAATTCTTTTCAAATTGAAAAACAGGTTCAGTCTGAATATACTTTCAAGAATATATCGCAGACATCAAAGACTACGATAACATATTTTGCCAAAACCTTGAGGTCTGATTTTCATTGATTCCAATTAAAGGCAATTCTTTATATTTATAGTAATTCTTAGAGGAGTTATATATAACAGCTTTTATTATCATTAATAATAAATAATTGTTATGACTCGTAATTATGTCTATTTTACTTTGTTTTTAACCAAAAGCCAATCCATTTATTCCTTAAGAAAATAAGTATCCATTAGTTGTGATTTTGTTGCATCTCTTCAGACAACAATCAATTCTATGAGGAAAACGGTTATACTTCTCCGTAATTAATAATATGTGAGATAAAGTGCTGTCCATTTGCTAAATGTTTAAATGTATTTTCAGCCAATAGTTTGTATGTGTTTTCAATGTCTCTCACTTTGCCTTCTCTTCACAAAACATTGAATTTGTTGATAGAACTGTTTGTTTATTTTAATTAAGTTTGAAATTTTAATTCATTCTAACAATAGATTACCTAATCTTTCACTACGAAATGCTTTTAACAAAAGTAGGGCTAAAAGTATTCTTGAATAAAATATCAAGTGACTATTTTTGTTAGAAAAGGAGAAACACATTTTAAGTGAATTCATACAATCCATTCGCTCAGAATATGACAGAATATAATTTAAAATTTAAACAAATATTTTATTCAATAAAATTCAATCATTGGATTCAATGATTGAATTTTATTCTAAAAATGAAAATATTTTTCCTGTGAGTCAGATAGAATATTAAATGTCCATGTTCATTTTATATTAAGGATTATAAATGACATTTACCATGCATATATCTAGAGGCTAAAAATTTAATTGGCTCTAAAAGTGGCAAGATGCTTTTAACAAACTCCTACTCAAATATAGGAAAAATTTTACTTACTAGTTCAACTAAATTTCATTAATTTTTCAAATATCAATTAATTTATAGTTAAATAAAGAAATTGTCCTTGCTAAAGTATTAAACTCTTCTACACCGATAAAAAATAAATTAAAAATTTTTCCATTGGAGTAGAATAATACTCTTGGTAAATTTCATTGATTCATTATTTTTGCAATAATAAGTGATTTCAATGATATATAATTTATATGAAATACTCCTTAAAGCTGTTCTTTTTGTGGAAACTATTCTCTGACGGCTTTTTATTATTACTGGTTATTATTAAATAGTGTTTTAATAATTATTCTGATTTCATATCCATTATATTAATGAATGCAATAGTTTTCTCTTTATTATTCTTATTATTATTATAACTCATTGATAGCATTCACTGATTAAATGTCTATTTATTTGATTCGTTGAAAATCAAAGCCTCGATATAAATGTCTGTAATAATATGTTATTCATATCCATTTCAGCACAATATCAGATCTGCTGATATTCTTCTTCTTGGGAACGACTCTATTTAATGGAATACCTCTCTATTGGAACACAGCTTTCTCTCTCTTTTCACTCATATTTTGTTTGGTTTATCGTTTCATTAGTGAGTTTTGAATAATTGTTATTTAATTTACAATATATTTAATAATACTTTAATTAATTAGAAAAATAGTATTTATTAGTTTCATTAAAAATGGGCTCAAATTTATTTGAATAAATAGTAATTAGATCTCATTATTAAGTAATTGTTCTCAAATCAGTCAAAGTATTTAATTAATCAAAAATGAAAAATAACCAAAAGTTATACTATGGTATCATTTCGTTATATAACTCATAATTTATTCAATAAATTTGGTCAATTTCTTCTATATTTGGGTGAAATTCGAAGATTTTTCGATGACTTAACAAAATGTTTGATTTATTTCATATGAATTCAATTGATTTTCTTTATGTTTAGGTGTATTTGTGCTGACATTTATTCTGAACAATTTGTTGCAAAGAGTTCCTGCCATCAAATTCGAAGAACAAATATTAATGGTATTCATTTCATTGCAATTCTATGATTGAGTGCTTTATATAAGCTTTTGTCGAACGAGTCCTTCATTTGGGAGTCAGTCCTTCGGGCAAATACTCCGTCAGAATTATGGATCTAAACATTCCAGAATCAGTCGGGAATTACAACACAACCGCTCGTATTTTCAATGATCAAGCTCAATTCAAAATAGACGAACAAGAAAATAATAGATAAGCTAGAAAGCAACTAGCATATTACATGAATTTTAAATTTTTATTTGAATTTAGTTTAAAATTCTGAGCGAAAGAGTGTTTCACTTTTAGCAATAGAGTGAGCATATCTCTAGTTAAAACCTGAAAGTACCTTGTGTAAATCTTTCTATATATATATCATCTGATCTAAAGTTGAAAAACAATAAGTTTCACATTTTTTAATAGAATTAACAAATAAGTAAAGAAATGTCCAGGCTTATTATTCTTTTTCTTCAATTCTATTAATTCTAAAAACATTTTTATTTTGTAATTCTATGTATTATATATGAGAATAGTTTTGTCGATTTATAAAAATAGAAAAAACATTTCCAAGAAGCTTTTACAAGGACAGACTGATCAAGGAAATTTATATATAATTAAAACTAATGATATAAGTTTAGTCATCTCTTGGAATTGTTATTCTTGTAATTTAAGAAAAATGGTAAATTTATGGGTCACTCTAATGCCACTCTGATGTCATTCATGTCTCTAATGTTCCCCTACTTTATAATCCATTAATTGATGGATAAATGGATGAAAAGCTAAAAATAATTTTTCATTCTTTTTGGTCACATCTTTTAAATATGAAATCATTATAAGAGTAATGGACTCTCATTTATATAAATAAATATTAATTAACTATAATTTCAACAGATTTCTAACCAAATCGATATTAATCTAATTTTTAGGCCTACGGAGGGTTGAGAGGAGCCGTCGCTTTTGCTCTCATTGAAGTTCTCAGTGATAATCAACATTTTCAAAGGTTTCGTCTTTTGAAAACAACCACATTATTCATAATCTTGTTTACAGTTTTTATCTTGGTAAATATCTTTATTCAAAAAACTTATAAATTTTTAAAATTAATCTCAAATCTCAAACTCAAGTATTTTCCATCAAAAAATAAATGACAGCTTTAGCTCCGGGTCTTATCAAATGCAAAACAAAAATTGATATAATATATGGAAAATTGACGGCTCTTTCATTCAAAGAGAAATAGTAAACAACAGTTTCAGTGACTTTCAAATGTTATTCATAAGAATTGACTTCTTTTTATTCAATTTTACTTATGTTAGTCTTCAGGGCTTAGTTTCGGTTATCTTTAGCTTGCTTATTTGACATTTTACTCAATTATCTTGGAATACATTTATTTGGATCATTACTGTTTGAACCCCTTTTGAATAAATGTTTAAACCTTCTAAACATCAATTATTAATTATAGAAATATTGATGCTTGATTATTTATAAATCAAAAGTTAATTTAAATTGTTCTAGTATAAGAAATTGAAAAAATTAAATATTAAATATAAGTTTATAAAATATTTATAAAAAAATGAATATTAGTTCAAATATTAGATTTAAATGAATTAAATTTTATATCAAAAAGTAAGAAATTTTCGAATTTAGAAAATTATAGTAAAACTAAATAGAGCATTTGATAGACTAATCAATTTTCTAAATTTAATTAATGATTTAACTTATGATTAAATTAATGGTTTAATTTAAAGGGCAGTACAACAAAACCTTTACTACGATATCTTCGGATAAGAAGAGAAGTTGAAGAAGAGGCCAAACTCTTTCATTTGATTAATTCCAAAGTAAACACAATTTTTCAAATATTTAAGTTTTCGTTCGGATTATAATTCAATTAATGTTTGATCAGTTTATAGAAGATTTGGTGCTGGGTGTTTCTGACATTACAGGTTAGTTTTGCTCTCACAGTGAGACCTCAATCAAAATAGAAATATTACCAATACTTCAGAATCAGAATTTCTGATTTATTTCTAAGAAAAAGACCATGATGCCATTTTTCCTCGTTTGTCAATCATTTGATTGAGTTCTCAAAATATTAATATTATTTTCAATCACTTCTTTGACTTAAATTAGAGATAATCTTAAAATAATTTCAATTCTAAATTATATACCTTGGTAAAAAATGATTTACTCTAAAACTTTGAAAATTTTAAAATCTATTTTATTTAATATAAAATTTAAATGTACTTGGTTAACTCTAATTTAAATGCAAGTTTAAAATTGGAAAATTATATTTATTTATGGAAAACATTTATTCTTAACAGGAGTTCATACATTCAACCACTTTTGGACTGTAAATATTGATATCTTTTAAGATTTACTCAATTTAATGACTTTGGGTTCGTTCACTCCTTTTTTAACACAAGTTTTTTACAGCAAAAACTGATTAAACTAAACGAGAAATATTTGAAGAAATATTTGACTCATGGAAATAATGAACAAAATATTGAAAGTATTCTACAAAAAGTGATCTTTGAGTGAGTTATCTCTTCGTCGAGAATTTCATTTTTCACTTTCATTAAGAGCAAAGTCTCAGCACATTGAGAGCAATACTCCCTCTAAACCCACAGATATTCTCTAAAATATTGATTTTTCCTATACTTTCGGCAATTTATGTGTTAAATACTTTTTGTCTGAATTACTTCGAGGTCTTTATTATCGAATTTGCAATTATAGGGAGGAAATGGAGAAAATGTTTGGTACGAACGACAAACACGAAGAAGAGAACCATCAAAATAAAGAGGACAGCAATAAGTCAGTCATATCAACAGTTATAATAACTTTTATTTATTAACAAAACTATTTTAGCAATAATTTATCGAAAGCCACCAAAAAGGACAGCATTCCTAACAATTCTAATATAAATATCGACTCTGAAGATGAGGAAAGCGATAACGAACAGCACAATAAGAACCCAATGTCTGAATTCTTCAATAAATTGTATAATCGATTGACTCAATTCAAGTTATTTAAGAAATGGTTGAAAACCAAAAATAAGACCAAAACAGACAAAACGAAACAAAAAACAAGAAAAATGAGTATTTTATTGCAAAATGCATTCGAAGAGAATTCTTTAAATCAAGTGATTATTAATATATATTTATTTAAATTAAATATAAATCAAATGAATATAATAATTGATTTTTATTTCAATTGACAGACAATTCTTAGGAATAGTGTAACAAAACAGCAGATAATAGAGAGGAGAAGATTTAAAGCCAATATTAAACTTCAAAGACCCGCTTCGAAGACATCAATCGGTTCTAATTCTCCGATTTCTCGTCCAATCAGTACAAAACGACTGAACGCACAACTAATGAACGGCAATAAAACTAACGATTTAAAAATGAGACGATTGTCACTCATTTCTAATATTTCTAATATCGATGTAATTGAAGAAAGTGTTCACAACATTAAAAAGAAATTTTAATCAATAGTTTGCAAACATTCATATACTTTACATTACAGTCGGGCTCTGATTTTAATCACATTAACTCTTTATTTATTGTCTAATTTGTTTAGTATCAAGGTAAGTGTCTAAAACACATGCCATCAGTATATTGGAGATGTTTGTGCTCTCAACACATCATTGATTGATCTCAAAAGGAATCTCAAAGGAGTTTAATCAAAAGTCGGGGTCGAACTGTATTTTGTTGATTGATTTTAAAAGTGTTAACATAACTAAAATTATGTATATTTTGTAAGAACAGTTTTCTTGTTTTTCTATACAAGTATTGATTGATTTCTTGGTCTTTTAAATTTTAAGAGGCAAAACTTCAAATGTAATTGAAATGAGTTTGCTAGTGATCTAGATTATTTTATATGGGTGTAGTCGGCGCTGGAATTTCAAAATTCACTTTATTTTCAAATTGAAAATAAAAACATTTTGCAAACCATTAGTAGTGATCGATATCTTAAACTGAAGAAAGTGATGGATTGTTTCGATCGAGTCATTAGGTTTTGAATAATTTGAAGCAATCATTAATCTTCACAATATTGTAGTAATATTTCAAAAGAGACGCTCAGAAGTGGTCCTCCCATTCCTCCCGTTCTCTACTTATTTACAATTCAAAAGAGGTATTCAATAATTTTTAGACTTTTTTCACTCTCAGCCAATACTAACCCTAAGATTCAAACATTTAATTGACTTAAAGGTAAAAATGATTATTTCAGTTAAATTATTATTCTATGCCTTCCGGTGCCCATCACTGGTAGTCTGAGCCCTGTCTCTGAATAGTATGCTATTTATAATCAGACATTTTGAAAATGGGCTCTCATTTGAGGCTCATTTTTGTAGGGAATGACGAACTCATTCGCCATTAGTTTATTTAAAGACTAAAAAATCTAAAATCAGTGAATATTTTATCAAAAATTAACTAAACTTTTGTTTGACTGAAACCTTACAAAAGAGGGGCAAAAGTGTGGCAGAAATGCGAACATAATATATGTTTTGACTCTCTTTTCACATCCATTTGTTTTGAATGATTTGTGAAAACATTTTAAAAAACTGTACATAAAATCGTTGTTTCGTTTTGGGAAGTATTCACTCAAAGATGACCGACTCTTCTGGCAGTCAGACTGGACTTAAGGCTAAGATCGTCACAACCACTAAAACAGACAAAAAACGAGTGGAGAAGTCGTTTGGTATCGAAGTCCCAAACGATGAAAAAAGTGGTTCTCATTTGAATTCTTTGAAGAGTTGTATCAATCGATTGGAGACACAACTCAACCAATATTTGACACAAATTATAGACGAGAATGAGAGCGGTTCCAGTGCTGTCTCAGATGCCATCGCAAACGCTGAGTCAGTGTCGGCTCAAACCAATCCCTTCTCTACATCTTCTCATTCATATAAAGACAAGAAGTCGTCGAAGAATGCCTTCACTGACGATGACTTTGAAAGTCAACGACAATCGTATGAACCCAAACACAAAAAGTGCAAAAAATGACTCAAATTTTAATATAATTTCTTTTGTAAAATACTTTTATTGACTTAAATTTGGCGCCAAATCGACGGATGTTTGGATTTGAAGGGCTTTCCAGCAAACAATCGGTTTATCACAAAATCAATAATTTCTTTGCAAACAAACATTCATTTCATTAAAAAATATTTCAATAATTTGTTATTAAAATAAAATTTATGTAAAATAATGTCTCAAAATAATGATAATAACGACAAGAGTTGTGATAAACGTCTGCAAAGAGTGAAAGAGACGGTGAAGTCTTACCCAGACTTTCCCAAAAAAGGCATTTTGTTTCGGTATTTATCACATGTTTTCGGTTTTTATCTCCAATTTTTTTTAATTAAATCACTTAATATATATAATTACTATTTTAATTGAAAGTTAATGGAACCAATTTTTTCAAGTTTAAACTTTTATGTAACGACTTATGAATAAATTGAAAGCAATTGATCTGCAGTTGATTATTATCTTAACCATTGATTTTGTTTTCAGAGATTTATTTCCGATTCTTAGAAGTCCTGAAGTATTTAAAGATATGACGGATATAATGACTGAAGAGATTAAAGCCATACAAACAAAAGTCGAAGCAATAGTCGGTTTGGATTCAAGAGGTTTCCTCATCGGACCAATTCTTGCCTTAAATTTAAAAGTGCCGTTCATTCCGGTCCGCAAATCGGGAAAGTTGCCAGGTAATCTTAAGAAAGTGGAGTATTCCCTCGAATACGGAAAGAGTTCGCTCGAAATACAGACCGAATCGATTACTAATGGTTTGAAATGTGTTATTGTCGACGATTTGTTGGCCACCGGGGGTTCACTCAAAGCAAGTATTGATTTGGTTCAGTCCTGTGGCGGACAAGTTATCAAATGTCTGGTAATTATGGAACTGAAAGACCTTAAGGGTCGCTCAACCATTCCTTCGCCTCTCTATTCAATGATTGAATACTGAATTCAATCATTTTTAATGACAAAAAACTAACTCAAAGCCAATAATTTGTTAGTTTTTAGTATTTAAACCAAATTTTTTAAAACCGATAAAATGGTTTATTTTTATAACGAATTATTCAATGAATAAAATTAGTTTTTTGGATAAAATGAAGAATTAATTAGATTTTACACATTTTTTTATCTTTAATTTTATAATTAAATATAAAATGAGCGACAAATAGAAGAATCAGTTTTAGAAAACAAACTCTAGAATTGGTATTAAACTAATATTAAAGTGAATTAGCAGAAAGGAATCCAAATGGGGGTCTGACCCCCGCGAAGGGCTAAAACCAGGTGAAGAACTGAACCTCCCGTTACTTTATAATCGGCGGCCGTTTTGTCGTCGTTCCTATCGTTAATGAAATAAAAGTCAACATTTGATCAAAAATGACAAAAGACTGACATTTGTTTTCCAGAGAAGATTAGTCTCTGCTGTGCCGGAGGTATTCCCTCTTTCTCTTCGACCCTTTCCTTAATCCTTTCGACTTTATCTGTGGGTTCGATATCGATCTCAATCTGTAATTTTAAACAAAACCATTAATTAACGCCATTTTTAAGATAATCGTTGAAAACAATACCTCTTTTCCGGTCAGAGTCTATATTAGGGATAAAAAAATCAATTAAAATAAGAAACAAATAATAATTGAGTCATAAAAAAGAGGGTTTAAAACAATTTTGACGACTCATTGAAGTGAAATAATTGAAAACAAGACATACCTTCACTTTTATTAACATTTTTGTCACAAAATAACAATCGATTAAATAAAATAAATTAAAAACAGTTTATTTAAGACCAAATCAATTAAATGACAGTAAATGAAATTCGCTTAAAATGTAATGAAAACAATTAAATGATTGTTTGGCCGACAATTCAATGAGTTTTGTGACTGAAGTTTACATAAAAACCGGCGAATGAGTGACTGCGCATGACTTCAATAATATGGTTGACTTCAATGCCAGTGAAAGCGCCCAATAGTTGGCATTAAGTCGAGTGCTTTCAACAGACAAACCCAAACCCGTATACAAAAGTGACCACAAGTTTACTAAACTATTCATTAGTTTTGATTGTCGTTTATTTTTGTCCAGAAGTGTGTGTTTTGTGCCAACTATTTGTCATTTATATGATTCAAATACAAATGACATTAAAAATGTGGAAAATTATTTGGTTTATAAGTTTTGTTTGAAATTGTTGTTTGTTGTCGTGCTCTGGGTGTTACCCGAGGCGACGGGTGTGGGCTTTCCGTTGCGCACCCCTTTCATCGCATCGGACCAAAACTATGACCACTCTTAGGCCTACCGTTTGGTTCGTTTAACTTTATTTTATTTAAATTATATTATTTAAACTTAAGTATAAAGTTTTGAACTCTTTATGAAACCATTTTTCGTGAGTCTTATATGTCTTACGTTAAGTAAAGTCTAATAACTCGATGTCAGAGATATTGAAGTAAACCTGTGTTTCGATAACCGCATTGATATGTGCTCTAAGAGCAGGTGTTTCGCCGCTCAATACCACACAAATACCATACATATCAGTGCTATTCATTGAGTCGTGATATAACTATTTAACTATTATTTAACTTAACTATCATTGTTTCGTTGGGCGAAAGTACTGACCCTATCCTTGACCTGAACTTAATTGCCAGCAGATGTGTATCCGTTGTCCAAATTCTTGCAATATTTTTGTTTTGTATTCATTTTTTGACTTCGTTTCCAAAATTTCTGGGATTTTTGTTTATATTTTTAAATAAATTATTTATTAAAGTTTGAGCCAAAGTTTTTCCTCTGAAAAGTGATATTTAATTCATTTGATTCGTTTGTATTCATTTGCGTTTATTTTTCAATGACTTTACTTTTTTATACTCACTTTTATAGTGAGTTATACTAACTTTTCCACATTTTTGCTAATTTTGTTTCAATGATTCGTTTCGTTTGAATCATTCCTGAAATATGTTTTCAAATGAAACCCATTTTAATATCGAGTCTTAATATTTGTATTGGATTTCATTATTCGTCGCTTTTTATTTTGTTGTCATTTCAATGAATACATCTGTGAAATGGCTTTTCAGACGTATTCCTGTTTTCAAGTCAAGGGTTGGGTCATTGAATTGAGAACCACTTAATTATTAATTATTAAACCATTACTACTGGTATTTAATTCACACAAACTCTGGGATAGGTCTCCAAACTCTGAATATAAAAGAACTTATTTTTTTCTAATTCTCAAATGAATTCGTGTCTCATCTTATTATTGAATAAACATTTAATTTTTTATAAGAAAACTGAGAAAAAATTCATTAAATTAGATTAGTTTTGGAATTTATTTCCGGATTTATTCGGTCCTCAAATAATACATTTTTCGGTGAATTTATTAAATTTTGATTTAATTTTTTTTTAAATATTTTAATTCTGGTTTTATCTCATCCAATGTAAGCGTGTTTTGAAAGCACACGAATTATCTTTTTTTGTTTGTATTCGAGCAGAATTTTTAGTGGAATTTAGTCTTTCCTTTCATTTGAAAAATATTTAAATATCTTTTCCTTAATTTAGTTTTGGTTTTGTCTTAAACCTGAGTCGCCTTTTGAATAATCATATTTTGTTTTATTTCAATAAATTCGTGTTAACTTCATTTTTAATGACATAAAATGACATTGCTCATTTATCTTCCAACGTATAAACAGAATCAGTTTCTGGACATCTATTAAAAATTCATAAAAAATACTTTTAGGAATAATGTATGCATACATACAATGATTAATAATATCTGTTTTGATAACAGATTTCTGATCAATAGATTAGTCTATAATTACTCCTAAAATGTAATGGTTAACAATAAGAGGGGTAGTTTTTTCCAAATTCAATATAAGACGCGTAACGCCAACTCATTAGAAATTCCAGTGAAGCCGAATATAATTCAATTTTTGATGTCATGAAATAGTTGCCGTATTGGTTGCCTTGGTTTATCACTCCGGGCAATATTTTCTTCCATGCGATTAGCAGTCAATTTAATCGAAACCTTTTGTTATACCGAATAAATTAAACTAAAAAATATTCGGTTCTATAAATGGTTATTCAATCGGAAGAGTGTCTGAGCCCTTGTTTTACATAATTTTCAGAATTGATTTATTTAAGTAATAACTCATAGTTTGGATCCGTTTATAAGAATTTAAAGATTTTTCTTAATATTTATGAGTTTAATCGTATTATAAAAAAGTATTTGAATAATCACTGATGGAATTTGTCTGTCGATTGCAAGTTGAAAAATTGGATAATTTGCACCTTGCACACAACGCACACAATACTCATCCTTTCAGTTATTCCATTAGAGATTTTGTAACAGATTTGATGAAAATATATCTCTAAATCTATATTATAATTATATATTAGGTTTGAATAAATTTTAATCTCAAATACAATTCTTTAAAGTTTTTTCACTGAAATGAGTTAGTATTCAATGGTAAGTGTCTTCAATCTCTCAAATAACAGTAATTTCAGTCTAATATCTAATGTCGTGCACTTCTAGTCATCGTTTTTCTCCGTTCAATAGTTAACTTGTAATTGAGTTTGAATTTGGTTGCATTTCTATTATTATTTGTCTCTTCAGACACGACTGACAGCATTCGCAGACTTCAACTGAGCTTTCATTCCAGACATTAATATTTCGATTTATGTAAAATTGTTGTTACTTTGATTTAATGTATTTTGAAATTTTAATTATTTTATTTTCATTAGTATTTGATAATTAGCTTTGAATTCGGGTGAGTTTTTCCCATCCCTTTCCACAAACATTCAGTGATTTTTTTGTTAGTTTCATAAATAGAGAATTTTTGATTCAAATTTCATGAATTGTCTTATATTGGAAGAGGAGTCTGATTGTGATGTATTGCCATAATTTTCAATTATAATTCGCATTAAACTTGTCTTAACTTTTTTTTAGTGATTTGCGAAAACTTAGAGCTCAGCCCTAAAGAGTCTAAAAGTGTTCAGTTTGTTATATGACAGCTCACAAATTGAATGTTTCCTTCAGTTTTCTTGAGTTAAATGCAATTTAATTACTCAACAGTTATTGAGAACTAAACGAATGACTGTTTTGATGGCTTCCAAACTGTCGAATCCAATGGTTGAGAGGACACAAACCTCTGACTTTGCCTTTGATATAGACTTTGTTTACACACTATTAACAGTTCAATCATTTAAATGTTATGCAGAATTTGTTTTTGTCGGTTCCTTTTATTTATCATTTGTATTGTATTCTTGACTTTTGAAGAATTTGTTAATTTGGACCCAAAATAAACTTATTGTCAAATAAATGAATTTATTGTATTTTTACCCAAATATTTATAAATAAAATATCTGTCATTTCTAATGATAAGTAAATTAATGCCTTTCCTCTTCTTTTTGTCCATTTTGTGGGAAACATCTTTTTTATCAATTTGTTTGTGATTTGTCTGATTATATCAATGAATGGCATAATATTTCATTCATGGGTTGCAGTGAAAGACATTCCACTCTTTCATAGAATATTTTTTCGCAATTATTGCATCGATTTTATTAATTTTCAATATTTTTTGTTTGGGAATATAATTAAATAGTTTTATGTTTGAATGAAAAACTGGTTGACAACTGCGATAACACAATAGAAGGCTTTATCTTTTCTCTACTCTTCATTCTGTCTCTTAGTTTAGCCAAACGTCGGGAGACAACAAGAGTTCCTTTTTTTAGTGTCTGTTCTTTATATTGACGGATGATTTAGTGAGGAATAGACCAAAAGTCATTACACGGACTCCAATCAAAGTTCAAATGAAGAGGAGTTTAAGTTTAATTGCGAACACGATTTTGCTTTTAATGAGTGCACAGGACTTCACAAGAATGTGAAGTTTCAGACAAAATTCAATACTAATTATTGTAAAATTTGGTGTAAACAAGTTTTTTTTAATTTTATTCATATTTTGTTTTCTTAATTTTGTTGAAAAAATAGCAATTCGTGGCCCAAAGATCTCAATTCGAGGATAAATTAATTCAATGATTTTAACTCTTAAGTGACTGAAAGTAACTTAAGTTTTTCTAAACAAAAAGTTGATGACTTCGGCAAAGGCTCACAATTTAATGAATTAATATTTAAATTATAAATTATTTATATTTAGATTTTGTTTTGAATATTTTAGTTAAGAGCCTATAATTAAGAAGTGATGTATGCTTTGTATGCTTTCTATGATTTTACAACTTTTTCATAACATCACGTATTCCGACTCATATTCATACAGAGATGTCCAAAACATTTCTAAAGGATTCAGTTCTAATTAACAGTTATAAATGATCTGGTTAATGAACCAAATTGGATTTTAAGTAAAGCTTATCTAGATTAGTTTATTTTAAAATAATTTAATTAATTGATTTTTCTAAAATTAATGTGTGAAGACACTAACCCGATCACTATCGCACAGAATAGTGCACATCCTTAGAGTAAATAGACGTTAACCCAAACATTTTTTACTCTTAAGACTTAAGACATTTCTGTATTTTTACATTTCTTATTCTAATGAGAATTAATGAATTCATTGCAAACTTTTTTATTATAAAAGAGAATACATTTTCAATGTTTTTCTCCATTTATTTGTTTGGAATTCATTCGTATATAAAAACTCTTTTCATTATTTAATATTTCGTTTTTTTTTGTATTAAAACAGAGTTTAAAATATCAGAAATTATTTTATTATTACAACGTTTTGTTGTATTGAAACTTAAAAGCGTTAGAACTTTCGTCTCTCACTTAATATATTTGGTTTTCATGTTTTTTTGTGATTTTATTGTAAAATATTATTACAGTTATGACCTAATGTTGGGATCTTTTCAATCATTTCCTTCAAACAAATTGTCATAAAAATTGCTTAAAGTTGTCATAAAAAGTTTATATCGTTTGAGTTATTTTATTTTCATTTTGGTTTATTTGGCCAATAATTATATCCCTATTATTAAAATATTTTCCTTTTGCTAACTCTTCAATACAAAAGCCAATTGTGTTCTATATTTTTTGTTTAAAAAAGGGGACAACCATTCAGTTGATTCTCTCTTAAGTTGCAATTGATTGGCGTTTCTTCGCATTGATTTTCTTTGAAAGGAAAGACGAATGTCTCGTAACTTAAATAAAACAAATTAACTGACATTTTCTCTGTTAATGCATTTGCTTTGGATTCGACAAAACAGATATCAATACATCCCGTATTTCAATGCCATTACTTAAATGGAAGCTCAGAATCAAAATTAATTATTTCTTCAAAATATTCATTTCTTTCATCATAAAATCGGAATTTTTACTACACATTTGTTATGTTATGCCGAGTGTTATGGAGGGCTCTTAAGTTGTCATAATTGCTTTCATGTGAACAACTGATTATCATTTTTTTTATTTAAGTTTTAAGCAAATCATCAAAAATAATGTTTTATTATCGAAAGACTTTTTTTTTAGTTCAATAGTTAAAAACGTCTGATTTTATAGCAGCTGTTCCTCAAAAATTGATGTCGTATTGTAGGGATCGTTAGCCAGACTTTGAAGTTTTATTGTGTCTCCGATGTGTTAGTCGTCTCCCAATCGGTAGTGCCTTTCAATATATGCTCTTTCGTTCACAACTATTGTATTTTTTGAACATTTTGGCGAAAAACTGATACACAACCCCATAAACCACACATCAAAAGCCGAACCCAAAAAAGTGAGGGAAAAAGTTTGACGCGTGTGACTGACTGATAGCTATGGCTTTCCCTTCACTTGTTTTATGTATGAATCTATGAGGAGTATATAATTCAAAAATTTTCAAAACAGTTTAAAATTAAATTTAATCGCAATAATAACTATTGGTTTTCAAAAGTATTCACTCTTTTGAGCTGATCCCTAATGTGGTCGAAATCCCAATAATCTTCTGTAAGCGAAACCGTTGATTCACGTTCAGTGACAGTCAACACAACCCTCACAGACAGCACTCAAATAACCATTTGGTTTGAAAAACTTTCCGATTGTGTCGATGTCTGTAACAAACGAATCCCTCACTTCTATGAGTTTTACTGCCAAATGTGGCTTTTATTCTGAACTACTTCTCAAATACTTGAGTCCTGATTCTGTACTCATTCAGGCTTTTAATTGTACGAATGGTTTTGCCAATCAGTGCAACAGTCAGTGCGTTAGTGTCTGACGATTAGCTCCAAACTATGAGAAATACTCCGAACGCTGACTGCGTTTAAACATAATACTCGCCATCGCCTGAGCCGCACATCGCCTTCATTGTCACCCATCGGATGAAATCATCTCTTGAAGGCAACGCATCAGTGAATAATGGCTTTAAATCCCCGCTATATTCCTGTTATGCCTCCAATATTTTCCATACATTTATTATTGCAAATACCAAACACTGAGAATAAAACCAAATTTTCTGTTCTCTGACTCTCTCTTTCCGTTTGGTTTTATACAAATCTAATTGTATATCAATTGAAAGTCAGAATATCTTATTATTGGTTACATTCGCAAAATGATAATGATTTGAATGGTGTAATATTTGTCTGTCACCCACAGGAACAGAATGTGTTTCTCATCAATCATTTTGGTGGCACTACTGCTTAATATCCGATTTTTCGAGCCGTCCGAATGTCAGTCATCAAAGTTTTACGGACTAACCGGCAATGAAATAAATCGCGATCTCATACTACAACAGGAGCCGTGAGTTCTATTATTCTGATCACTTACTCATCTCTTATACTCTCTTTTTATCTAAAAGTCTATTATTTTTCATACTTTTATCAAAAGCTATACTTTATATTCGAAGAAATAATTATTTTTCTTTCGATGCTATGATTATATAAAAAAATTTTTGTCAGCCTTTAGGCCATAATTTATCGAAAGCCTTAAAAATCTTAAATAAAATAACATTTGCAGAGATCCAAACATTTGGCAAAAAACGCTTTTATATAATTGTTGTCAAAATGATTGCGCCCTATAATCAACTAAAAGGTGTCAAATTATTTCCCTTTTCTTTTGAGTCGAAGAGATTTTATGCCTTAAATACTATTTATTATCATTTTATGTGATTAAAGCATTTCTCCGATTCTCTCAATTATATAAACGATTTTTCACACTTTAAGCCAAACAAGGAATCAATTCTTTTCAAAAACAATTATTTTAAATGATTTTCTTCAGTATTAGACAACACTTATGTTGACTTCTCTCGAAGGCTGTCCCCTCTCACAGACATTTTTAATTCAGATTTTGCAGTTTTTCTCATAGTTTATATATAAACAGTTGTTTTGGTAGACATTGAGAGAAGTCATAATTGCGATGAATAATAGTCACGGAATAGACAATAAGATTGGAATTATAAGTTGAGCTCTGATTTTAGGAAATGTTACAGAAGGGAGTCGTACGTAAAAAATCGATGTTATGGTTGTGTATACTTTTTGGCCAATGATAACATCAGACATGACATCGCAATCCAAAGTAATCATATCTTTAAATATATTGTTCAATACATTGAGTTAGAGCTCAGTCAGAGCTGAAGTGAGAGTGAGATAACTCCGGCTTTTATGCTGTGAATCGTTCTATTGTTATATACGTTTCCATTCGCAACATTCAGACATGAAGTCATTCTTTTCATATTTATATTATTAGACTCAGGATTGGGAACAGATATCCCAGCGTTCAGTTCCCCTCCTCTGTCACTATCCGTACGCTTTAACGGAGTCTTTGCTTATGTTATTTGGTTTTTCATTTCATATCATATCATAACTGAAAATAACTCAAATAATTTCACTCTTTTTTATTACTTTTTCCTGACTTTTGGAGGTATAAATCGATCGATATTTCGGGAAAATGTCAGGAATTGGAGGAAAGTTTTTTAATACAAAAAAACTAATAGAAATACTAAAAGCATACATTTTATAATAAGATTTGTCTTTAAAAGCGCAGGAAATTCCTCTAAATTTTTTCTGTAACTCATTTTTATAATATATAATATCATAACATATTTGCGATAACATTACTTAAGGTTATATACTTTTGAATACAGTATTTGATTATTCCTTTTATATCTCTTAACTCAAAGGAATGTCAGACAAAATATTCTTTAATATTGTGATCGAAATATCGATTCTTCCGATTAAAGTCCATAACTTTTTTCTTTCAATTCTTAACTTTTCGTTGATTTTTACTGAATAAGTATTTTTCGATATATCGATGTCTTACAAACAGTACATACTTTGCGTTGGCCTCTAAGACCTTACGTCCCGGTCAAGTATACCGCGTGTCGGTGACAGTCTATCGATCAAATTTGCCGATATCTGTCAGGGCTTCCATTCAGAGGAATGGCGTCGAACTATCGTCTGCTACTCAGGAATGCAAAGAAAGAATTCCAGAAACACTTCTTCTTAAAATTCCTCCGACTTCTATTCCGGGCCAATACAAGTTACGGGTGGAGGGCAACATTAATGGTGTTTTGGGCGGCACCGCCTTCTTTAATGAGACATATTTAGACTTCTCTCAGCGCTCAATGACTATATTCGTGACCACAGATAAGCCGATTTATATGCAGGGGCAGATTGTTAGGTTTAGGGCCTTTCCAATTACTACAGACCTAAAAGCATTTGCGGACGCCATTGATATTTATATGATTGATCCGAGGGGTGCAATCATGAAGAGGTGGCTCTCAAGACAAAGCAATTTGGGTAAACAAATCATTTCTTTTTTACAAATGATTTCAATAACTTTATTATGTTTTGATTATTTGAAGGCGCGGTTAGTCTCGAATATCCACTTTCTCTTCAACCTGTTTACGGCCAAAACTGGACTATCCGTGTAATAGCACAGGGACAGATCGAGGAGAAACAGTTCTCAGTCGAAGAGTATTGTAAGTAAAAGTGATTTAAGGGTTTTTCTATAATTTTGATCTGAAAATCAATTTTAACCAAAAATTTTAATCTTCTCTAAACTTAAACCAACTTTTATTCGATTAAATCTTTTATTTATAAATCTTTTGTTCTCTAAAATCAAAAAACAATTCATCCTTTTTTGTCGGTCTCTCTCTTTCTTAGTATCAGAACTGAAGTGTTATAAATCACTTTAGAGTTAGAAAAATACATTTTAGCGAATAATCAATAAAAATGTATATATTCTGCAATTGTGAGGACAGACTCAACACATTTTTCAACATTTTTACAGATCAGACAAGATTTGAAGTAAACGTATCGATGCCGGCCTTCTTTCTTCAAACTGACAGATATATCTATGGCTCGATTATGGCAAAGTAAGCTCATGTCGTGTACCATTTCTGCCCCCATCAGTGCTAATGATATCGCAATCGTTTACTATTTTTAGTTTCACGAGTGGTATTCCGGTTGTCGGGAATCTCACAATTTTATATACTCTGCAAACCTCTCACAAACAAATTGGTTCTCAAACTTATTTCGATCGACCGGCCATTGAGACGACTGAGCGATACGTGAGTCTAATTATCATCAAATCCCTCCTTATTTATCATTAATAGACTTAATGAGTGTCAGTCCACCACTTCTGAGGAATTTTCAGTTTTTCTTTTTAAGACATAATTTATTTTAAGCAAAATTGTTGAGTTAGCAAATGAACTAGTTCATTTAACATCTGTCAACTTTTGGCACCAAATTATTTATTCCTTTCTATTTTTAAAACCAAATTCTTTTTGTATCCAAAAATCAGTTCAATGGTTACTATGAGTTCCGTCGCCCGATGTCTGAAATTGTAGATCAATTGGGTGGCGGACAGGCACTGGACGGCGCAAAGATAACAATCACTGCTTTTGTTGGCGAAAGATTTCTTAATTTAATATATTCTGGTTTCGCTCGGGCATACATTTTCAGTTCTAAAGTCAAACTTAAGTTCTTGGGATCATCACCGCAAGTGTTCAAACCTCCGATGCCTTTCAAGGCATATGTCGCCGTCTCTTTCAATGACGGGACACCTTTACCTTATGATAGACTTATTTACGAAAAATTAGAAGTCAGACCCAGAATTCAGTTCCGCAGAAGTAGTTCAAGAAGTCTTCAGCCTATATTCGCTGCGATGTCTCTCACAAATCCTGGACTTTGGGAGATATCCATTAACTTAAAGACTGAACTTAACGACAAAAATCTTTTGAATGACGTCCAATACTTAGCTCTCGACGCCTTCTTCAAAGATGCCAACGGAGATACTATTAGAGCCCCAGAGCTCAGAGCATATGCAACGTATTCACCCACTGAAAGGTTAATCCAAATCTCGACTTCAACTAAACGTCCAAAAGTGGGCGAATACATCATATTTCACGTTCGGACCAATTATTACATAAAACTCTTCTCTTATGTCGTCATTTCGAAGGGAATGATTTTAATGACCGGAAGAGAGGAAATGACGTCAACTATTAAAACTTTTGCGGTCAGTCTGTCGCCAGAAATGGCGCCGACGTCTACGATAGTTATCTATGATATCGCGCGCGGGGGAGAAGTAGTGGCCGATGCGCTCACTTTTCCAGTGGACGGCATTTCTAGGAATAATTTCACGGTTGCTCTCAATAATAAAAAAGACAAAACGGGTGACAACATAGAAGTGGCAGTTGTGGGACAACCCGGAACTTATGTCGGACTCTCAGCTTTGGACAAAGATCTAAATTCATTACAAACTGGAAGTCAATTGAGTTATGCCGACGTCTTAAGAAAGATGAGTACTTTCGACCAATCAATGACGGCCTCAAACGGAACGCTAACACATCTCTGGTTTTCAAGAGAAGGAAGAGTCGATCGATTTCTACACTTTCCTTCTCCTACTTATGGAATCGATGCCAACAAAACGTTTGAAGTAAGTTTGAAGTGAAAACTTCATCGAAATAAATGAACAAAACTTTAAAATTCCTTTTATTTATATAAGTATTTCGACAAATTTGAAAAAATGTGTTTTGACTGACAATTCATCAGAAGTTCAGTGAAAAGAATGAAAACCAGTTTATAGTCTGAGTTATTAAGGAATGGAAACACTTTTTACTCAATTGTCTGATGTTTGTTAGTCATTACCATTTGGGAAGTCTCGCAAACGAGTGAATGACTTTCACTATTGAAATGAAAAGTTTTTTTTCACAAAATTATGAATCGAGAAAATCGACTCCAGGCCTACATCCGAGTCCTATAATATTCAGTCATTGCAAACGATATATAATTTATTCCACATATTTATATCTAAAATGCATGCATTGCTTACGTTTTCTACGATTTAGTCATTTGTATGTAAATTAGATTACTTTCAAAGTTTATTAGTTTTTACGAATGAAAATATAATCAGAGATCTAACGCTTAAAACATTTCAGTTATGGTTTCCTTTAAAAATAAACAAAAAATTATTACAAGAGATATATCTATAAATTAAATCAGTTTTTTGTTGCAATCATTGAAATCAATTGTAAATCTAATCATAATATTGAGATTCTTCTATAGTTTGGAACCAATTTTTTTTTATCAAAAGTTATGTAATCTTCTAAAGAATCCAATTATTTATTCTCATCTTTGAAAGCATTCAACTATTCATAACTTATTTATATATTTCTAAAACTCTTATGAAATGATTTAAATAAAAGACATAACTCTTACTCTGTATATAAACCAAAGACTTAAAGATCTTTTCGCGAAAATATCCGAATAATTAGATTCTCTTCTTTTCAAATGAAAAATACTTAACTTCTGAGAAGAAAACATTTTGTTAACTTTAAAGTGGAATTTCGTGAAGAATTCACATCTGATATATCCTATCGTTGAAAGATCTTTCTATTTTCGAATACTTTAGAATTCAATTTAAACTAAAGCCTTGGGCTTCAATTAAGCTAGCTAATTTTTATCCACAAATGTCAATACAGTTATGATCGAAAACTAATTATTAATCACTTATTAGTTTTAATGGGAATTCAATTAAATATATTTAATTATCAAGGTATAAATCAAACCCTTAAAAATTCATTTCAAGGCTATCATAATTTTAATGAGTTATCAGATATTTATTTAAGTGAAGACATTTTCAGAGTTTAATTGAATATTGAATAATAGATAATCCATTAAAAATGTTTACTCATTGCTTATAATCTGAATAATTTTGATTATTTATTAGATTTTTTTTATATACAAATGAATTTTCTTTGGTTTTTGTTTTTTTGAACATATCTTCAAATCATTCAAATTAGTTATTCATTAATAAAATCGATTTCATTTGTGACTATAAGGTTGTCTGTCTTTACCAAAAAAAAAGCTAAAATAGAGCCGACAAATGATTATTTTAACGAATCGATAATTTAAACCAAAAACCCATTTCGATAGGCGTAAGGTTAAAGAACTATCAATGATCTAATGTTTAAATTTGAAACTATCTATAGTTTAAACTTTAAACCAAATATTTCTAAATTCATGCAAAAAGTTATCAAAACTTTAAAACAGATTCTATATAACAAAAACACTTTTTCAACAAATATTTGAATAAAAATTAATTTATTTGAAAACTAATAATAATAACTGGAAAAACCCCTTATATTATGCAAAACATTGTAGACTATACTTATAGTCTTATAATTTTAGACTAATCGAATTTTTTACAAAGAATTATAACTAGGTAATAATTTTTTATTCAATGACAAATTTTATGATTATTATGAATTATAGGTCAGTCGATCGCTATTTTTCTTTTAAACTTTAAAATTGGTTTAAATTTTTTTTAATGAAATTTTCTAAGACTAGAATTAACGGAATATTTGTTTTGACAGAACGCAGGAATCGTTATATTCACTGACGCCAACGTAACCCAAGTCTTCGATAATTGCAATCGAACCCAAGGATTCCTTCGGTGTTTAGACGGAATGTGTTATCATTCATCGAAGACTTGCGACGGAAAGTTTGACTGTAGAGACGGCACAGACGAGAGCTCATGTAAGTCATTACTATTCACTGAAATATTGCTCGAAAAAGTCTAAAAACAGTACTAATTAAGTAAAACTTCTAATGTTTACCACAAAATATTCGTTTAATAAATCTTTTGGTAATTAATTGGAGTGAAAACAAAAGAATTTAATTAAAGACGAAAACATTTATTCACGAAATATATTTTTATTTAATGTGAAGGCAATGAAAGGGATGACTACAATTTGGCCACTTTTCGAATGACGAGAACTAATCGTTTGCAGCGTTTGTATGACAACTCTTGGCTCTGGAAAGACATTAATATTGGGTCCGTTCGCTATGGATTTGATAAATCTTAATCTGTTATTATTTATAGACCTCTGGGTTATTATATATTCAAAGCTCCTGTGCCTAACGCTCCCGTCACGTGGATTGTCAATGCATTCGGAATGAGTAGAGATAACGGTTTTGGAATACAACAGTCACACATCCAATACTCTAGTGTTCGACCATTTTATATGAACATTGAAATGCCTGCCGTCTGTTTAATCGGCGAACAGATAGGCATCAGAATCAGTATTTTTAATTATCTCCCCTATGAAATTGAAGTCATTGTTAGGTTAGGCCGTTCTCCTGACTATAAGTTTGTTCACGTCGAAGCCTATGGAAGAGTTCAGGTCTGTCCGCAAAACCTTTTTTAAAGTAATCGGAGATTTTAAGCGAACTTTTTTTTGTGTTCAGTCATATAATCCGCGCACATCTTTCGGAGAACACCAACACCTGATTCTTGTAATTAAGTGATTGAATTGATTATTGAGTATTAAAGCAATTTGTGGTCATTTCTAGATATATCCAGGACGAACATCAGTGGTATATATGCCTATTGTAGCGCTTCGTTTGGGACTTATCAACGTTACAGTTATGGCCACAACTCAAGTGGCAAAGGATACTGTCGTTAAGACATTGAGAGTAGAACCGGACGGAATTCCGCAGTTCACACACTCGTCAGTTGTATTGGATTTGTCCCAGGGCGCGTATCTCATCAAATATCTCGAAACTAATGTTACGGAGAGTCCAATAATACCGTATCGACAGGAAAGGCGTTATATCTTTGGTTCGAATAGGGCTAAGATTTCTGTTGTGGGAGATGTGGTCGGACCTGCTTTTCCTCATATGCCTATGAATGCCAGTGCAATGTTGAGGAAACCTTTTGACTGCGCCGAACAAAATATGTTTAATTTTGCTATAAATATGTATACCCTTTTCTATCTGCGTTTGACGGGTCAGCGCCGCTCAGATCTCGAGAAACAGGCGTTTAAATACCTTAATATCCAATACCAGAGACAACTGAGTTATAAGAACCCGGATGGTTCTTTTCGTGCTTTTCGATGGAATAATAAGCCCAGTGTTTGGATGACCGCCTTTTGTGCCCGAATTCTACATAAGGCGACGTTCCAGGAATGGGAGAACTTCTTATATATCGATCCGTCTATCATTCACGACGCGGTCAGTTGGCTTTTAAAATTCCAAACCCCTGAGGGGGCGTTCGTTGAAACATCTCTGATTCCACACAATCGTCGAATGAATCTGACCTCTAAATTATACGGCGATCAGTCGAATCTCCGCAATATTTCACTGACAGCTCACGTTCTGATAACTTTAGCCGAAGTGCGCGATATTAGGGGTGATATCGGCGCCAGAGCCGCAACCGCTCGAACGGCAGCTCAAAGATATTTAGAACGAATGCTTCACATAATTCACAACTATGAAGACCCCTACGATTTGGCCATTACTTCATATGCCCTCAGTTTAGTTAATTCTGTCGAAACGGACGAAGCCTTCAATTTGTTGGACCAAAAAATGCGTGAAGTCAGTGGAATGAGGTATTGGGGTCGGGAAGCAATACCTCCGCCCAAGACTCAAATAGAGAATAATCGTCCCTTTTTGTTGCCCCGATTACCCCATAAATATGACTCCTCTAATATCGAGACGACTGCTTACGGACTGTTAGTTCATATCGCGAAACAGGCAGTCATTCAGAAAGAGATCGTTGAGTGGCTCAATAACCACCGGTTATACGACGCCGGGTGGGCCTCCACTCAGGACACTGTGGTTGCAATGCAGGCACTTATTGAATATGCAATTCAGTCGCGTTTGAGAGAAGTGATTGACATAAAGATAACAATAGAGGCCCCCTCTTCGCGAAACTTCTCCAAAACCCTTCATATCGGTGAAGACAATTTATTTCAACTCCAATCCTTCGATATTCCCAATCCCTACGGCGTTGTTATTGTTAAAGCACAGGGCTCTGGTGTAGCCATCGTTCAGATGGATGTACAGTATAACGTTGATTGGCCTCATCTTCAAATCCAACCTCCCGTCAGAGCCTTTGAATTAGATGTGACCGCAATTTTCAGCGGACGTAACAGTTCTCACATAACCTTTAGGTCGTGTCAGCGATGGATTAATCTTCAAGAGAGCTCATCCAGTGGTTTGGCAGTACTCGAAGTGACTATACCTACCGGTTATGTCATTCAACAGCAAGAATTAGACTTAATAGTGAAGAGTACTCCTCTCCGTAACTTAGAAGAGGCCCGTTTTTATGACAGAAAAGTTGTCTTTTATTTTGATTACGTAAGTCTTTCATCATTTTTAACAATTTTTTTATGAAATCTAATTGGATGTCATTCTGTGCCAAACAGTTAGATGCAACGCACACCTGTGTATCATTTACAGTACAGCGCTGGTATCCAGTGGCTAATCTTACTCGTTATATACCTATTAGAGTTTATGATTATTACGCTCCGGGTATGTTATCCACATGTAATTCATTAAATAAATTGATATTAATTTTTAATTTATTTGAATCAACTAAAGAGCGCTTCAATGAAACGATGTTTAATACCCAAAACTTGTATTATCTGAGCGTTTGTCACGTCTGTGGTTCATATCAATGCCCGTATTGTCCAATATTTAGCGGTTCATTGAATTTGACGCCTAATCTCATAATTATCTTTATTTTTACTGCAATTAATTTAATCTCTTTTTATAATTGTTTTAAAACTGTTGTGATTTGAAAACTTTTGGAACAAATTTTATATAAATTTTTAGAGAAAAACCTTCCAATCATTGAATCTGTAATTAGTTTCTCAACATTTATGTAAAAACATCTCATTTTTAGATATTTTTTAAATCATTTGTTTTAAAATCTGAAAAATGAATTTTATGTAATATAAAGAGTATTATTGGGTCCGGTTTTTAACTCTTCACTTAATTTTTGTCAATTCGTTTGTTTTCCATTTTTATAGACTTAAAGTTTATTAGAATTTTTGAGTGTTTTTTATATAAAAAAATTCAATTAATTGAATAAAAACGAATTATTACTAATTTTTTAATTTTTTAATTTTTTAATTTAATAATTATAGATATTTAATTAATATTTAAGCTAGTTTAATATTTAAATTAATTAGATTTTTATTAATAAGTTTATATTCGTTTTCTATTGATAGGGAACTCAAAAAAAGCTGTTTCTATGGAATCGTATTAAGAATCGAAACAAAACAAAAGTATTAAACAATTGATCACTTCTTCAGCAAAAATGGCTTTTTATACGATATTTTCTTATCCATTAAAGAAAAGTTACCAAGCTAAATTATTTTCTGAATCTACTCTTTTCTATATTCTGTGTGTTTTATCTAATATTTTGATACCATTTGTTGTTATCTATAAAAGTGATGGTTTGTGGAGAAAAGTAGAGTTCTTTAGAGAACAGCCGGACATTCATTTCAAGCATAACCTCATTCTTGTACTTAAACTGAAAGATTCTTATCCAGGTTTCAAATTCTGGAGTACTTATCCTCATATGAATCAAGTCTTACATTTCGATCAAATCTCTGTTCCTTTTATTACAGTAAGTGTTGTCTAAAGTGTTGACTCTTTTTATATATTACCTATGCATTACCTATGTATCACCTATGTAATATATAAATGTTTTCTAAAGAATAGAGAAATCGATTCAAATACTGACGGAAAATATGATGAAATAAATATCAATTTAAAAGTTCCCATCAATTATACCAACGAAGTGGTCGGCACTCAACTCATTCTCTTTTTTGATTTCAAACTTAAGGCAAGTCTTCAAATAATTTAATATAATTTAAAAGTTTTGACTAAATTTTGATAAAATGTTTGAAATTTGTTTAAATGTTTTTAATTATATTTGAAATGAAATTTATTTTTTTAATAATTGTTTTTTAGGATAAAATTGATTTCCAAATGGAAAGTATAGTAAATATTGACTTCAATTCAGCCCAACCGGGAAAAGGAGTCCGAGTTATGGCAAACATTAAATTTATTCAAAAAGAATCGCTTTTATATCGCAAGAGATATATCCGTTTAAATGAGAATATCATTAATTCAGAAAATTTATTTATGGAAGATATGCTTGGTCATCTTATTAACGCTAATTGTATTATTTTAAACACTTTTTTATAGTAATAATTGTTTAAATACTTTTAGTTTCGACTTCATTGGAATCAAATGCTTTTTATAATTGGTATCAAAAAAGAGAGAATTCAACTGATTTTGAAATAAATGTAAGGATTGGATACACCGAACAAATGCTGTTCTATAGACCGGGTTTTTGGTATCTCATAAAATGGGCTTTAATTCAATTCCTTTCAATTTATTTAATTATTTATTTAATAATTGAAAAAATACTTTTATTTGTATTCGAAAACAGACTTTTAAATTGCATTCAAATCAAAGCAGAGATCAATAAATTTGATTAAATAAAACATTATTTCATTTTATAAACTTATTTTTGAATTCAATTATTTTATTATAAATTATATAATCATTTAATCAATAAAAGTATAATTGACTTTTAATTTATTTATATTTAATTAAATTTTTCCTAAAAGTATTCTAAGAGTTGAGAAAAGTTGAGACAATTATATAATCTTTTGATAAGTGACTAAACAATGACTAAATGATCAAAAATTTTCCACAAAAAATTGAGTCAATTCACACAGTTTTCGGGTTTGGTTTCGATTACATAATGATTACATAATTTACATAATGAAAGTCAAATAGAGGTTATTTAGAGGTCAAACTCGCATTTAGAGGTCAATTATGTAATTTTTCAAATTTTCATTTTTGGTCCATTTTTCAAAAAATTGTTCAAGGTCGAAAAGAGATCGAATAGAGGTTAAATAGAGGTCAAACAGATCACGTAAAGGACATTGAGAGTCACGTCCACCACTAGTAAATGTGACAATTATCACGTCTGCCCGGAGTCAGTATTTTCACCTGTTTTTGAGTGCAATTGAGTCTAAAGTTAATAAATTTTCCGCAAATTATATAAACACTAATTTCGATAAGAAATCAATTTATGTTTTATAATAATTTTAGAATTAATGAAACCATTTATTAATTTATTTAAATTCAGTTCAAAAGAATTTTTTGTAACTTTTTTTGTGAATAAATACTTAAATTTTTATTGAATTTTATTATTTTTAACTTTTAAGGAACTCTTCGAGGGCCGCCTCATCCGACTGTTCGGTTTCGATAACAATTTCTTCAATAGAAGTTCTTTGAACCAATTCTTTAGTTTCTTTGCGTTCAATCTTTCCATGAAT